>OZ038447.1:691086-702792 GCA_964036265.1 Daptonema setosum | reverse complement strand
CAACGAATAATAGAGTGAGTGAGTGACTGAGTGATTCTTTCAGTCAACCCAATTCTTAACCACTAATTCCTACTTTATAGGTGTGCTAGGTGGCCTGTCATGGTGGGGTGTTTCGCTTGATCCGATCACAATGGCTTTTATGCTTATGGCGGTCGGGTTTAGGTATGTGAGTTAGTGAGTGCGCGACTGAGTGAGTGAATGAGTGAGTGGAATAGTGAGTGAATGAATTCATGAGTTGACCCCATTTAGCGTTGACTTCACCGCTCATGTCTGCTACCATTATTGTGGTCATGTCTACGAAGATGTTTCATCATTGGAAAGAATCCATCGAACATTCGATGTGGCAGCTTGGCCCATTTTACAGGTTATTCATTCACCAACTATTTTACTCATCAACTCACTCACTCACTCACCTTCATTCACTCACTCACTCACTCTCTCACTCACTCACTCACTCACTCACTCACTCACTCACTCACTCACTCACTCACTCACTCACTCACTCACTCACTCACTCACTCACTCACTCACTCACTCACTCACTCACTCACTCACTCACTCACTCACTCACTCACTCACTCACTCACTCACTCACTCACTCACTCACTCACTTACTCTTATTGGGTTGACTGAAAGAATCACTCACGTCACTCACTCACTCTATTATTCGTTGAAGTGAAAAATTCACATTTTTTATAGTGTTGGTATACATAAGCGTTTTTGAATTTATTGTGCTAACACACTTTGATTTTGGTGACCATTAGCACACTTAGAACACGCCTATTGACTAGTGGCTAGAAAATCACACTCCATCACTCACTCACTCACTCACTCACTCACTCACTCACTCACTCACTCACTCACTCACTCACTAACTCCTCACTCACTCACTCACTCACTCACTCACTCACTCACTCACTCACTCACTCACTCACTCACTCACTCACTCACTCACTCACTCACTCACTCACTCACTCACTCACTCCCTCACTCACTCACTCACTCACTCACTCACTCACTCACTCACTCACTCACTCACTCACTCACTCACTCACTCACTCACTCACTCACTCACTCACTCACTCACTCACTCACTCACTCACTCACTCACTCACTCACTCACTCACTCACTCACTCACTCACTCACTCACTCACTCACTCACTCCCTCACTTACTCACACAAACATTCAGGCTTGTCTATCAACGGTTCTCTGCCTCATTCCGCTATGGTTTGCTCCGTTACCAGCCTTCGTAGTTCTGGTCAAAACGTCGATCCTCGTTGCTTCCCTGAGTCTGGTGCACGGTCTGTTGCTGATTCCCATGCTATTAAGTGTGGCAAGGTGATGATTATAAAAAAATCATTGTAGTACCTTAAAATATTTTTTTAATGATTGACTGAATTCATGTAAATTTAAGTTACACTGATCGACGCAAGCTGTTCGTTGTTAGTTTTTTTCAGTTCATTGTTTGTGATAATCGAATATTTTCTCAGCCCACGCACCAAACCAAATACGTGTGACTTTTTACGGAGATTATTAATTGTTGTTCACTTGAATTTTATATGCATTTCGAAAAAAAAAACTTTCAAAATATTACGTCACTTTTATTTTTATTTTTCGTGATTTCCGCCTTTGAACGCTCAAATACTGTATTCGACTCGACCGCTGGTTTTTTATGATCAAATAACAAAAATTAATTTATTTAATAGATAAGTACCAGTCACCATAAATAAAAAGTTACAGAAACACTTCAATGGTGTTGGTTTCATTACGGTTTAAACATTAAAGAACTTCTTGAGATTCAAGTGAAAAAATGACACGTTAACGTGTCCAACACGGATAACACCCACTGAACATGATGATTGCATGTTAAAAAGCATATTGCTTTTGGGTTGAGTTGGGTCGGACAGCCGGCTATTCTGCATCACCTTCTCTTACATTTGATGCAGCTAACGATTCAGAAGTTGGACTAGTTAACACAACAACTTTCCTCTTGATTCCCAAGCAGCCCTATACTTGTAGAGCCCTTTATACATACCCTTCATATGTAGGTTCTGTTCATGGTGACGAATGATCAATTTCCGCAGCATGATGATTCAATAATGCCACATTGAAGTTCAACCTAAATGATATGATTACATCTAAACAAGTAAATTAGTAACAAAAACTACAACATACAAATCAACAACTACATAAGTTTGTTATTCCACGTCTATCACGTTATATGTAGTTTTTTTTGTTTGGGACCTGTCTTATTTTTAAATGATTATAAAACGAATTTTATCGCAAACTCTGGCTTTTCATACAGTTTATGCATTATACAGGGTGGGTCATTAATATTCACACGATTAAGATGCCGATAAAGATGTCACAATCAACAAAAAATTATAACACGATAACTTAAACACAGATGTGACATACCTTGCAGAGAAAAACTTTTAAACGAAACAAAAATCCTTAGTTATACGCATACAAGAAACGAAAATGCCAAACGGCAATAAGTGAGTACATATGATTGGTCAAAAATGGCATTTATAGATAGAAAAGGTGAAAACAAGGAATTTAAGACATATAGTTTAACTGTAAGTAACCTTAAAAACATTGAGCTTGCAGAGTAATTTGTACTCAACTCAATTGGTCAATCATATCAGGCTGCGATTTTTTTTCTATCAAACTTTTAGAGAATATTGTCACAGTTACTATAAACAAAATATTAGCACGGACAGTTATGGGGTTCCAGGAATTATTATTTTTAGTACATAATAACTGTTGCGTATAAGGCGACCATGAATTCAGTTTGTTCGTGGAAATCAACTGATCAAAGTAATTTGTAAAGCTTATATATACACTAAACAAAATTCTGTGCGCCGTTGACCACGAACAAACGTTCAAATTGGCGGAGTGGTAAAAAAACTACCGGAAAAAGTTGTTGGGAAATTTTTTAAAAAATTTCGGGAATTTTTATTCTTATTGTATAGATCTTGTTTCGCTGATTTTTTCATGTAATTTTCATGAAAATACGTTTGTTTTTTGTTATGTTAAAATAATTTTTAACAATTTTATTAAACTTTGAAAATTGTTTTATTTTCAAAAATTAATATATTTCCACGAAAAAAAACATGAAAAAAATCTGCAAAATAATATCCATAGAATAAAAATAAAAAAATTCGCGGAAAAAATTTTTTTTCGGTATTTTTTTACACCCCGCCAATTTGAATGTTTGTTCGTGGTCAACGGCACACAAAATTTTGTTTAGTGTTATTTTATCTGCAGTAATTGGTAGTGTTATTTGACTATATAATGATATGCTATTGACTTTGTTTGCTAGAGTGTTTGTTCGAGTCCAATCCTAAAATTTGTTTGGTAGTAACTGAGACAATATTTTCTGAAAGTTTGATAGAAAAAAAATCGCAGCCTGATATGATTGACCAATTGAGTTGAGTACAAATTACTCTGCAAGCTCAATGTTTTAAGGTTACTTACAGTTAAACTATATGTCTTAAATTCCTTGTTTTCACCTTTTCTATCTATAAATGCCATTTTTGACCAATCATATGTACTCACTTATTGCCGTTTGGCATTTTCGTTTCTTGTATACAACTTTTCTATACATAAGTCAATAAATCATCTTTTCTATAGATATTTTCCTTAATTTCGATTCACCCCGTATGATGAATTTTCGATCACCCTGTTTTGAAATTTTGAGTGAATATTTTTTGGTTTCCTTATCACTCAGTTTTAAAATTTCGATTCACATTGCATAATGAATTTTCGGTCACCCTGTAATGAAATTTTAAATAGAGATTTTACGGTAACGCTGTAATGGTTTTTGGGACATCAACTACAAATGCTGTAGTAACCGTAAAATAAAATTTCATATCACCCTGTGTTGAAATTTCGAGTAAACCTGTAATGAAATTTTTGCCAAAGACAATTTCAACCAAACTGTAATGACGTTTGGGTCAACAAATGTAAGTAAAAATCTATATCACTCGTTTTGAAATTTCGATTCACCCTGCATAATGAATTTTCGGTCACCCTGTAATGAAATTTTGGACAAATATTTTTCAGTAACCCTGTAATGGTTTTTGGGACATCAACTACAAATGCTGTAGTAACCGTAAAATGAAATTTCATATCACCCTGTATTGGAATTTCGAGTCACCCTGTATTGAAATTTTCGTCAAGGAGAATTTCAACCACCCTGTAATGACCTTTGGGTCAACAATTTTAAGTAAAAAATCCTTATAACTGAGTTTTGAAATTTCGATTCATCCTGTATGATGAATTTTCGATCACCCTGTAATGAAATTTTCGAGTGAAGATTTTTCGGTTTGGCGTTACCAATGGTAAGTGCTAACGTAAAAATCTATATCACTCGTTTTGAAGTTTCGTTACACCCTGCATATTTAATTTTAGGTCACCCTGTAATAAAATTCTGATCGCAGATTTTTCGGTTACCCTGTAAAGATTTTTGGGACATCAACTTTAAATGCTGTACCGTAAAATGAAGTTTTCATATCACCCTGTATTGGAATTTTGAGTCACCCTGTATTGAAATTTTTGCCAAAGACAATTTCAACCACCCTGTAATGAATTTTCGGTTACCCTGTAATGAAATTTTGAATAGAGATTTAACCGTAACCCTGTTATGATTTTTGGGACATCAACTACAAATGTTGTAGTAACCGTAAAATGAAATTTCATATCACCTTGTATTGGAATTTTGAGTCACCCTGTAATGAAATCGCCAAAGACAGTTTCAACCACCCTGTAATGACTTTTGAGTCAACAATTGTAAGTAAAAAAACCTTATAACTGAGTTTTGAAATTTCGATTCACCCTGTATGATGAATTTTCGATCACCCTGTAACGAAATTTTCGAGTGAAGATTTTTCGGTTTTGGGTTACCAATGGTAAGTGCTAACGTGAAAATCTACATCACTCGTTTTGAAATTTCGATTCACCCTGCATAATTAATTTTCGGTCACCCTGTAATGAAATTTTGAATAGTAATTTTTCGGTTACCCTGTAATGATTTTTGGGACATCAACTTTAAATGCTGTACCGTAAAATGAAATTTTCATATCACCCTGTATTGGAATTTCGAGTCACCCTGTAATGAAATTTTTTTCAAAGACAATTTCAACCACCCTGTAATGCATTTTCAATCACCCTGTAACGAAATTTTGGATATAGATTTTACGGTAACCCTGTGATGGTTTTTGGGACATCAACTACAAATGCTGTAGTAACCGTGAAATGAAATTTCATATCACGTTGTATAAAGAATTTTCAGTCACCCTGTAATGAAATTTTTGCCAAAGACAATTTCAACCACCCTGTAATGACTCTTGGGTTAACAATGGTAAGTAAAAAAATTCAATATTACCCGTTTTGAAATTTCGATTCACCCTGCATAATGAATTTTCGGTCACCCTGTAACGAAATTTTGATTAGAGATTTAACGGTAACCCTGTAATGATTTTGGGACATCAACTACAAATGCTGTAGTAACCGTAAAATAAAATTTCATATCACGTTGTATTGGAGAATTTCATGTCACCCTGTAATGAAATTTTCGCCAAAGACAATTTCAAGCACCCTGTAATGACTTTTGGGTCAGCAATTGTAAGTGGAAAAAATCCTTATCACTCAGTTGAGTTTCGATCCACCGTGTATGATGAATTTTCGATCACCCTGTAATGAAATTTTGAATAGAAATTTTTACGGTAACCCTGTAATGGTTTTTGGGACATCAACTACAACTGTTTTAGTAACCGTAAAATGAAATTTCATATCACCCTGTATTGTAATTTCGAATCCCCCTGTATAAAGAATTTTCGGTCACCCTGCAATGAAAGAACATTAATTAAAGCCTCAATGTGCCACTTAAGTATCCATTATATTGTTTGCGCCTTCGAACGTTAGCTCCATGATAAAACTTTCAGCGAGCAGAACGTCAGCTTTACAAAAAAAACTTTCTTCCATTCAGTCTAACCAGATTTAAATGGAATGGAACCAAAATTTTAGCCACAAAATGTGCCATCACATATGTGCCATGGCACATCAAGATTCAGTATCTTACTTGCGCCTTGATCCGTTATTTTCGCCAAAAAATCAGCTCGCTACTTTATGAGAGCCTATCAATTTTCATCACATTCCTTGGACCAAGCGTGTGTGTATAGCTTGTTTTGAGTTACCCTGTGAGAACTCTGCAAATCGGGGTGCGCACGTGAAACATTATTAACGAGCAAAAGTTTTACAGATTCGGAGCGTTATTTCATGTGCATTCATCACGCCCTTATTCGAGTTAAATGATAAGGAAATTGCTCCATCGGCCACTCTAAGTTGAGGAAAAGATGCATCACCCATTTACGAAAACTTTTTAACAAACAAAACATAAATTATAGAGATTTGAGTCTCTAATTAGTAGGCTTGATAGTAAAATAATCTTCCGATTTAACAGTTGTCGATCGCATGAAAAAATTCGTCTGTTTTTTATCTACCGTTTGATATATCATTCACAATGAAAAACTTTCCATAGGGCCTATAACTTTCAGAAGTCTTGAGGTAGGTGCTATAAAAATAGCCATTTCCGGGTCAGTTCAGCAACACGTCACTCATTTTTTTGTTCATAATCGCCGTGTGCTTGAAACATTAGCTTGGGTGTGCACGTATCCATACAGCAGCACTGCATTTGACATATGAAACCATTTGTGTATGAAAATCACGCTTCACATAAGCACTCCTTTGTAAACTTTTTTGAAAATAATAATTAAATATAATGTTTCACGTGCGCACCCCGATATGCAGGGTTCTCACAGGGTAACTCAAAACAAGCTATATACAACAGTGGTAACACACTTCTTAACCGGGACGTTTTAAAAACAGTTATGGGTTTGTCCCACTTGGCGAAAAAAACAAAGTTGCTTGCGTTAAGGGTAGGCGTGCGCTTGCGCCGGTCCTTGCGCGTGTGCCGTTAATTAAAAAAATTAGAAATTTTGGCTACCCCCAGGTTTTAAACTATGGAGAATTCAATGGTGCCAATGAAAAGTTTATAGGATGATTATTTAAGGGTGAAATTAAACTTTCGGGCCCAATCATATATAGTAGTAGCTACCGCTACTACTACGATTTCGTGCGCTGGCCGATAGAGTTTTCCTAATCAGCTGAAAAACAATACATGCTAACTTGGACACGTACATATGTACACATGAATGATACATGAAAAGAAAACTTCATAACATAAACGCAGCCACCGTTATGTACATACATACAATGGAAATCATGTGAAAATTAATGACCCACCCTGTATATTCGTTGTCAGGCTAACCACTGAACATAAACAAAAATTTACGGGATTATACGGTTTTTCGCAAGCA
This sequence comes from Daptonema setosum, assembly GCA_964036265.1. Lineage (NCBI taxonomy): Eukaryota > Metazoa > Nematoda > Chromadorea > Monhysterida > Xyalidae > Daptonema > Daptonema setosum. Next base: position 695,408 of record OZ038447.1, on the reverse strand, counting down.
AATGTTTGTATAATGAGTTGACGTTGGTTGTTCCGTAAACTAATTGATACATTTAATGTGCCTTGTGATTTTTTTTCGATCAAACAAGATTTTTTACTCATATATTTTTATGTTTGAAAGAAAAACTTCTTCCAATCGTGTTGTCTTAGGCTTTGAAAATGTGCTCTCTGAAATTTGGTGTCATGCAGCTTTTTCAAAAATTGAAGCTGCAAACGAACTAGCCAAGATTTGTCTACGAACGAGTGCTTAAAAAAAACAAGATCTTTCGAAAATTAGACCAAATTACATCACCTTCATCATCACGAAACTTTTATGACAATTTCAGATATGTTCGTAAATTTTTTACTGTGTTACTGTTTTTGTAGTAAGAGCATCGTAAAATACAGCAAAATCCAAACTCTCAGCGTTCTTTTGATTGTTGAAAATAATAAACTGCATTTATAACACTAGTACGTATGTACATATCTACTCGAACAACGGGTTGTGCTGTGAATAAATTGAAAAATTATTTTACTGTTCAATTGAACTCACTGTAGTTTCAAGTGATAGATGAAATAACTATTATGCAACGGGTCGGCTGAATCTAACCAAACGCTGTTTTAATTTATTTATGTAAAACAAGATAAATCAACGGGTTTAATGTATGCATCCTATGATCTTTTATAAAATGTTGTTTCCTGTAAATCTAGACCAACCGTTCGCCGGCAACGGGTATACAACTATACTGCTCATGATTGATTATGCAAAAAATCCGAATCTAGTTCACAAGCAAAGAAAACCCATGCGTCAGAATTTTCCTTCAGTGTCAGTTGCATACGAGATTTCAAATTCTGGAAATAGCTCAAAATAAAGAAAATATTTTAATTCTGAATTATTTCAATCTTCAGTATAATTTCACCCGTGATTCTGATGTTTTTATGCTTGTTTCTGAATTATTTACATATCTTTCGTATCGATGAGGTGAGCGCAGCCAAATTTCCCCAGTAAGATTTTTCTCCTTCAACAATGATCGAAAGTATTACAGATCGTAGAACGGCTAGACTTCATGTTCATATTCATTTGTCCACTGGCGGACGATCTAATTTTCCAAATGGATGGGAATTTTGCCAAAGAGGGGGAATCGGCAGTTTTCAAGCCATTTTACCTACACCCTAGAGAACAAAAAGTATACTGTTTGAGAGCACCAAAGAGAGGGGAATTCCACTTTTTCTCCCCTTCTCGTCCGCTAGTGACTTACTTATATAACGAACGCTAGGCTGTCTAACATAAGATTTTTTCATAGAACAAGTATGTACACGTGTGCTGTATTACGGGAACTTTCATAAGATTTATGGATTACGTAGAAACTATTTATTACTGTTTCCTTTTCGAACAAAACTATTATGTAGGTATCTGACAAGTGTTGCAGCGTTAGTGTATATTATTATTGACTGTTTGGAAACTTCAGCTGGAAAAAAAATTACTCGTCATGAACATGGTACCGATGCTCTGTTGGTTTGCTAGTTTGAACTTCGCAATAAAACTCACTCACTCACTCACTAACTCACTCACTCACTCACTCTCTCACTTACTCACTCACTCACTCACTCTCTCACTCTCTCACTCACTCACTCACTCACTCACTCACTCACTCACTCACTCACTCACTCACTCACTCACTCACTCACTCACTCACTCACTCACTCACTCACTCACTCACTCACTCACTCACTCACTCACTCACTCACTCACTCACTCACTCACTCACTCACTCACTCACTCACTCACTCACTCACTCACTCACTCACTCACTCACTCACTCACTCACTCACTCACTCACTCACTCACTCACTCACTCACTCACTCACTCACTCACTCACTCACTCACTCACTCACTCACTCACTCACTCACTCACTCACACACTCACTCACTCACTCACTCACTCACTGAATGCAGTCGTGCTCGTGCTGACTGCACTGGTCCAACTCGCGGCCCAGAATCCACTAACCAGATGTCCGGGCGGTCAACTTTCTTGTGCTGACGCCCTCAGCTGTTACAAAAGATCCTGGAAATGTGATGGAATAAAGCATTGCTTGGATGGATCAGATGAAGCCAACTGTAATGTGACAGGTAAGTTCAAGAAAGTTCAGAGTGTGTTCTTATGTGTTCTTGTATAAGTAGATCAGAAATATTTAACCAACGTAAGTTCTAGAAAGTTCAGTGTTTAACCACTGTCATTTCAAAAAAAAGTTTTTACGGAGACAGTGATTCAATTTTTTTTTATTAGTCTATCAGTCTGTCAGTCAGTCAGTTCGTCAGTTCATCAGTCAAACGATCGGACAGTCAGTCTGTCAGTCAGTTAGTTAGGCAGTCAGTCAGTCAGTCAGTCAGTCAGTCAGTCAGTCAGTCAGTCAGTCAGTCAGTTAGTAAGTCAATCCATCAGTCTGTGAGTCAGCCAGTCAAACTTTCTTTTCACAGATGTACCTCCTCAACCAGCTCCGCGCGCAATGTAAGTCTCATTAAAATACATTTTCTATGTCACGTTTTCACTCACTCACTCACTCACTCACTCACTCACTCACTCACTCACTCACTCACTCACTCACTCACTCACTCACTCACTCACTCACTCACTCACTCAGTCACTCACTCACTCACTCACTCACTCACTCACTCACCTATGTACCTTCTTACTCACAACTGACTCACTAAACTCAGTCCCTCTTCTACTCAATCCTTGCGTCACTCATCTGTTAATTTGTTCACGTAAATACTCATAAATTCTTTTCGAAGGGTTCAACAACCTGGAAAATGAACCCGACATTGAAGTTCAACCTATATGATTAATATGTTGTATTGTAACCAGTAAATTTTGTATTTTATCTCACTTTTTTGGTTTACTTTTTAGGTCAACTAATGAACAACTACATACATAAGTTTGTAGTTTTAACGTTTATCTGGTTATGGTTTTTGAGGCCTGTTTCTGTGTTTTAATGATTTGATTTTTTATCACAATCTCTTGGTCGTCGTAATACAGTTTTAATGCATTACATGTCCGTTGTCAGGCTAACCACTGAACATAAAAAGAAAATTTTAACGGGATTATACAGTTATTAACAAGCAGATGGTTATTTGTATACCGAGTTGTCGTCAATAGTTCCAGCAAATAAAACTTATCTGTTAATGCAAATTGAACACGTTCGAAGTAATTGTTCCTCATGTGACCAAGTTTGCCACAACAACAACAACAAAAACAACAACAACAACAACAACAACAACAACAACAACAACAACAACAACAAAAACAACAATAACAACAAAAACAACAAAAAACAACAACAAAAACAACAACAACAACAACAACTACAACAACAACAACAACAACAACAACAACAACAACAACAACAACAACAACAACAACAACAACAACAACAACAACAACAACAACAACAACAACAACAACAACAACAACAACAACAACAACAACAACAACAACAATAACATCAACAACAACAACAACAACAACAACAACAACAACAACAACAACAACAACAACAACAACAACAACAACAACAACAACAACAACAACAACAACAACAACAGCAACAACAACAATAACAACAAAAACAACAACAACAACAACAACAGCAACAACAACAACAGCAACAACAACGATAAAAACAAAAACAACAAGGGCTTATGGTAAGGCTTAGACTTCACAAATCTGTTCACTATTCATCCTATAGACTGAGTTTCGTGAATATTACATGACTCAATGACTAAATGACTGATTCTCTGACTGAATAACCAACTGACCGTTAAGAAGGCTTATATTGTATGTGTACTTTTATATATCATAGGACACCATTGTTTAGATTAATGAATGATGCTAATTTGAAAGCAATGTACTGCGTCCGCGGTGTTTTAGCTTTTTAACTACGTTCAAAACTGACACGTTCTTATTGAGTCACCCTTTAAATTAGCAACAAAGCTGCACTGAAATTAAAGTTAAAAGCTGAGAAAGTGTATTTTTGGACTGAAAAGGTGTGCAGAATCTATTTTATAGTTTGTAAATTTTTTATGACTTTAGGAGGAAAACATAAAATGTTACACATAACATGTTACACTTATGTTTATTTGTTTGTAAACAACCGGAAAGCGTAACGGATGTTTATGATCAGACATTAGCGGATGAGAAAAGGGGGAAGAGTGGAATTCCCCGCTTTTTTGCCTTTTTTGAAAAGTAAAATTTTTTCCTCTAAATGTAGGTAGAATGACCCTAAATAGCCGATTCCCCCTCTTTGAAGAAGTTTCCCTCCTGTTGGAGAATGGACTCTACCGC
>OZ038447.1:593586-686086 GCA_964036265.1 Daptonema setosum | reverse complement strand
AGGGGAGGGGTAACATTTGTTGTTTATGTACTTTGGATTATGTATGTAATTTGGGTGGACATAATCCAACAAGTATAAAAAATGCACTACCAAAATCCAACAGTTGGATTTTGGTCGTGTTGTATTTTGGGCGTGTTTTTAGGTGTTTTGTCCAGTTAGGTATTTTGGCTTTTAGGTATTTTGGGATTCAGCCATCTGAACTTCCCAATATGCCTATATAAGTTTCAAATGGTGGTATAAACAATCCAATCAAAAAAACCGGCCGGAATTTAATAACTTTGTTAATTATTACAGGTTGACCATCGGGCCGTCGTAGATAAACTCAATACAACCATTGATAAACTGGAAGCATTGGAAGAACCGATGCATTATGATGACCTTATGAAAATGCTGAACCCATTACTGGATGAGGTTTTTGTTCTCAGTGAGTCAGTGAGTTAGTGAGTCAGTGAGTCAGTGAGTCAGTGAGTCAGTGAGTCAGTTAGTCAGTAATTCAGTGAGTCAGTTGGTCAGTCAGTCAGTCAATCAGTCATTCAATCAGTGAATCAGTCAGTCAGTCAGGCAGTCAGTCAGTCAGGCAGTCAGGCTGTCAGTCAGGCATTCAGTCAGTCAGTCAGTCAGTCAGTCAGTCAGTCAGTCAGTCAGTCAGTCAGTCAGTCAGTTAGTCAGTCAGTCAGTCAGTCAGTCAGTCAGTCAGTCAGTCAGTCAGTCAGTCAGTCAGTCAGTCAGTCAGTCAGTCAGTCAGTCATTCAGTGCATCACAATTCACAGGTCGACAGCAGCACAGCCGCTCACCAGCGCCTCCTCGATGCGCACATGAGCTCGATCAGTCGTCTCTGGAAAACGAGTGATTGGATGCCAAGGTACAGCTGGTCTAAAACATTTTTTACTTTTTTTCTGTCTATTTTTATCTTTTTTTTGTTTTTTTTTGTTTTTTTTGTTGTTTTTTAATTTTTTTATTTTCATTTAAACTTTTTCTAATTTAGGTATGAACAGCGACCACCACGACCTCCTTCTGTTCTCTCGCGAGCACTGCGTCGTTTGCAGCGGATGTCCAAAGTGCACGTGTACGCCGTGGAGCTCAGCACTAATTTTTACGCGTTGGTATACCACTCTTGGATGCAATTTTTCACGAAGTTTGGCTCAAGATTCGATGTAAAAAAGCTCCGATAATCAAAGTTTACCTGGTTTAACTGATAGACTTGGTTTTCAGCTTCAAGTCAAATCTAGTAGTAACAAACCCTTTGTTTCATAGAAAAGGTGTTTTAGAAATTGGGGCCAAGAATTATTTATATTTACTAGTGATAATTTTTTTAAATAATTGTTATTACTTATACATTATATGTTACAGTCATGGTCTTCATCGATTAGTGGATCGGCATCACGCCTTCACCGGCCCCACGGCCATCGAACGTACGTTCAACGCTACCGGCCGCAACTATCGCAAGTGTCCTCAACCACCAGGTGTTGTTGTTGTTGTTGTTGTTGTTGTTGTTGTTGTTGTTGTTGTTGTTGTTGTTGTTGTTGTTGTTGTTGTTGTTGTTGTTGTTGTTGTTGTTGTTGTTGTTGTTGTTGTTGTTGTTGTTGTTGTTGTTGTTGTTGTTGTTGTTGTTGTTGTTGTTGTTGTTGTTGTTGTTGTTGTTTGTGGTTGTTGTTGTTGTTGCTGTTGTTGTTGTTGTTTTTGTTGTTGTTGTTGTTGTTGTTGTTGTTGTTGTTGTTGTTGTTGTTGTTGTTGTTGTTGTTGTTGTTGTTGTTGTTGTTGTTGTTGTTGTTGTTGTTGTTGTTGTTGTTGTTGTTGTTGTTGTTGTTGTTGTTGTTGTTGTTGTTGTTGTTGTTGTTGTTGTTGTTGTTGTTGTTGTTGTTGTTGTTGTTGTTGTTGTTGTTGTTGTTGTTGTTGTTGTTGTTGTTGTTGTTGTTGTTGTTGTTGTTGTTGTTGTTGTTGTTGTTGTTGTTGTTGTTGTTGTTGTTGTTGTTGTTGTTGTTGTTGTTGTTGTTTTTGTTGTTTTTGTTGCTGTTGTTGTTGTTGTTGTTGCTGCTGCTGCAAAATACTATTTTTTCAGAAGACTATTTGAGCTCGAACACGCACCAGCTGTCGGTCCAGTATGAGAACTCAATCCGCGGCATGGTCGATGTCATGAAGAACATGTCCAAAATACGGCTCATTGACGGTTGTGAGGTTACACATTTTTTATTCCACATTTTATTTCAATTATTTATTTTTTAACTTTCATGAGTTTCAGCCTAATTTATTATTATGACATGAATGTTTATCCTTACTCACTAAAATAACCATAAATAGCAAGTTAAAAGTGTGGAACACAGCTACATAAGAAATGAAGGACATTCATATAGCGTATCCTGTTAGTCGATGCGCGTAAAAATGTAGAATGTAGAAGCATAAAAATGTCGCTTTTGAAACATTATTCTTCACAGTTAGCGGGTGAGAAGGAAAAGGAAAAGTTGACTTTCCCTTTCTTTAACGAAAAAAGTTGTGCATTTATTCTTTTAGGCATGTATAAAATGACCTCAAAAGATCCGATTCTCCTTTTCTGAAAAAATATCCTCTGTCTTTTGTGGTTTGGCCCATCCGCGCATGCGCACAGTAATGTTTCAAGAGCGACATTTTCAGCTTCACGCGCTTACACAACGGCGCGAACACGCTATACAGTAGCTATCACTCAACGACGTAGCGAATGAGTCAAGTTTTGACGGTTTTATGAATAAAGAATTTATCAAGCCACCCATCATCTTATCCAGCCACTCAGTTTGATTTTCCAAATAAGCTTTACACACCCATTCACTTATACGTTTTTTGGTGTACCACACATTCATCTCAAGTTTCATTGATTTTTGATCCCTCAAACGCTCCATCTGAATATGATTGACCTCAATGTTAGTGGCGGCTTGGTATAACTACTGATGATGAGGAAGCCTGGCCACCGGAACAGTATGTCCAGCTCTTTCAAACTCCGTCGAAACACATCGGTTCCAACTCTATTATGCTACCAATTTTAAAGTGAATGATTTGTACACTTCTCTCTTTATTTCAGATCTCGAATAGTTCATGGCACGAATCTCAGCCCAAGATCGAGGCTGCTGTGGATCAGACTTTACGTGCGCTGAATGAATCGCGAGAACTCGTTGAGGCCGAGCTGGTCCGTTTAACTGGCCTCAACCAACTGCATACTGCCAACGGTCTACATGCCAATAAGACACTTATTCACACAATCGACTTGATCAGGTTGGTTGGTTAATGATGTGTTTCGATCAGATAGCTTTCCATATGATGGAAAATTGATTATCAGGATTTTCGCGAACGCTAAGTATTTCCCCTTTTTTTTGATGGATTCTAATTATTTTGATTTTTGGTTACAGCTGATTTTAATGTATCAAACAACTGGAAAAAGTTTGTTTCTGCTATGTTTATAGATCACTGACACACTGATAGGAACATGAACAAACTTTAAAGCATTTACAAACAGTCGTGGTCATCTCTTCTAAATACCCATAGTGAGAATCCAGTATTCACTGAGGTAAAAACACTTTTATATTCATTTTAGACGCTGGCTATGAACCAAGTGACTTTTAGAAACCTGGCAATGACAGATCACCTGGTTTTGGTATTCACCAAGTTTCCAAACCAAAAAGCTACATACTTGTCAATTTCGTTGTTGAGAATAGTTTTCTGACTCACTATGAATGTAACTATGAGAAATTGGCTTGAAATTTATAAAATCAAATTTATATAGAATTATAGTACGTTATAACAGTTAAAGCAAAGTCAATATTATTTTTCAGGAAGCTAACGGACTTCATAAAAAGCACGCGGTCACCGACGGTGTCCTTTCGGTCGACAGCGTTGTGGTCGAGTGCCGGTGAGCTGATCACTCAAGTCATGCAAAACATGCTCGATGAAACAATTACCAGGTGGTTTGATGAAATATACCGAAGGAATCTTCAATAGCATTTTTAATATTGCCTCTGATTGCATGTACTCATCGCAATTCCTTTTGTGCTCACATGTATCCAGTCAGTTTATTGACTAATGAAGCATTGATGAGACACTGTTTTATAACAGGAACCTTTACTTTATTCCTACAACGTTCCATATTTACATATTGAATGTTCCTTATTTACGTTTACTGTAACAACAACAGCATTTTTCGGCATCCATTATTGCAAGCGTGAATACCTGTCGTAATATTTTGTTTATATTAATCGATTTTAAGGTTCCAACCACTATTGACTCGAATCTTATGTTTCCAGATTATGGGAGTGCAAACGATGGTTCCACGAGTTGACTCGCTGCAATTTACAGGCGCTCAACAACAAGTACCTGGCCGTGCAGCTATCGGAGGCCGACCGGTCAAAGGCCTGCGACGACATATTCACTACCAGACACAAGTTCAATTCTTTAATTTTTTTATTCACCTTGTTTACTTGTTCATTTATTTATTACTTTTTTATTTTTTAACACTGCTACAGTACAGGGGAAAATAGGACAAAATCGCCTTAGGTATGAACACTGTTTACAAAGCTTCATGAAGTAGGTCTTCTTGGCTGATTGGCTGGCAGCTTGGGATTCGCCGAAGCTTCGACTAGGATCTACGCTTTCAACCAATCAGCGAAGAGGACCTATTTCCTTAAGCTGCACAGTTGCGATAGCTTCGGCGATTTGGTCACATCGCTCTGTATTGTACTGTATTTTGGTTACATGGACATTATTTAACTGAATCCATCTAGGTACACTATTGGAATGGGTTTTCGTAAGGACCAGAGAGGTTTAATAAACTGACGGGCTATGGCAGAAACCCAGAGCAACGCATCGTGTTATGTATCTCAACTCAAGTCAGATTTCGAGCTCTGCGCACTTTACCATACAGACGAAAAATACATTTCAAATACAAATAGTAGATTGATCCGTCTTTACACTAAATAACTGTTAATTTACAAAAAAATTTATTCAACTTTTAGTGACACAAGCGGTGATCCAATTGATGTTTTGTGTATCATCAACCCGCAAGATCCGCTGTGCAACAACATACAACCGCCCATTGGGACGTAGTAGGGGTCCGAGCACTCACTGATATTCTAATTGAGAAGTTCTACCTGAGATTCTAAAATATTTAAAAGTTTTAACTACGATTTTCTTCCACTTCTGAAGTCCGTGATATAATGTTATAAGTTAATCGGTCGCATGATATCATACATATAAAAAAACGTGCATATAAACCAAGATACATTTATACTTACAATATACATACATACATCTTTTCCTAATTTCTGTGAAATTACACTAATTAAACATACTGAGTTCTTCAAATAAACTACCAAAAAATATGGTGGAGGATTTTATAAGTGACAAACAAAGTTGAAAATGTCAAATTTTTCTAGCCCACAGATTCTAGTGTATACGTACATATGTATACAGGGTGGCCCAAAAGTTTATGTACACTTTTTGGCCGTTTTTTACGCGTGTGTTAAATTCATAATTACAACGTGAAATTAATAGTCGAACTGGAAAATACCTGAACTTTCCAAAAACGCCCTCCATTTTGCTCTCAGAAGAGTATTTCACGAGTTAAACACACGAACATACAAAAACACGTTTTTAAGTTTTCAAGCTTGTTTTCCCCTCATTCAAGATTTAAATCGTGTGTTATTCATATTGAATGTGATATTTCAGCGTAATGGCTACAAATAAAGAAAAAATGCTAACAAATGATTCGCGATGCTTAAAATTGCTCAGGCAAGATCGACAAAACATGAAACATCAGAGTTAATTGCGATATCAGCTTTATTCAAGTGCATGTGCGCTGCAATCGGCTTGGCTTGCATCAGGCTTTTTAAAACCGAGCATCAGGCTTATTAATACCGATGAAGTAAGTTTGAAAATGATAATTACAAAAAAATTACATAATATTCAATGTTTTTATAAAAAATAACACTGATGCTAGCCGATTGGAATCAATGGACGTGCACAGGGCTGGTATCGCATAAAGCTAATGTTTCAAGTTTTGACGGTATTGCCTAATCTGGGTAATCTGAAGTGTCGTGAATTACTAGTTAGATTTTTTCTACTTTTTTTGTAGCAAACACGCTGAAATATCACAGTAAATATGAATAACCCATGATTTAACTCGTGAATAAAAGGAAAACAAGCGTAAAAAGTATTAAAAATGTGTTTTTGCATATTCGTGTATAACTAGTGAAATACTCATCTGAGAGCGAAATGGAGGGCATTTTTGGAAAGTTCAAGTAATTTCCAGTTCGCCCAATTTTGTCACGTTGTAATTTTAAAAATTTTAGACACGCGAAACAGACGGCCAAAAAGTATACACAAACTTTTGAGCCACCCTGTATGTATGCACCTTTGACCGTAGGTCCGCACCTTTGTCAAAAAATCCGTACCTTTGACTGTAGATCCGCACCTTTTCGGAAAATCCGCACTTTTGACAGTAGGTCCGCAGCTTTGACTGTAGGTCCGCAAATTTTTCAAAAATCTGCACCTTTGGCCATTGCTCTGCGTCTTTTTCGAAAATCCGCACCTTTGCCTTAGGTTTGCACCTTTTTGGGAAATCCGCATCTTTGACCATAAATCCGCTTTTTTTCGAAAATCCGCACTTCTGACGAAAACCCGCACCTTTGCTGTAGGTCCGCACCTTTTTGGAAAATCCGCAACTTTGACCGTAGGACCGCGCCTTTTTCGAAAATCATCACCTTTCATCATAAGTCCGCGCCTTTTTCAAAAAATCCTTACTTTTGACGAAAATCCATGCCTTTGCCTTAGATTCGCAACTTTTTGGAAAATCCGCATCTTCGGTTCACCATAGGTCCGCGCCTTTTTCGAAAATCCGCACATTTGACGGAAAACCGCGCCTTTACCTTAGGTCCGCACCTTTTTGGAAAATCCGCACCTTTGACCAAAGGTCCGCGCTTTTCTTCGAAAATCCGCACCTTTGACGAAAATCCGCACCTTGGCCGTAGGTCCGCACCTTTTAGGAAAATCCGCACCTTTGTCCATAGGTCCGCGCCTTTTTCGAAAATCCGCATCTTTCACCAAATGTCCGCGCCTTTTTCGAAATTCCGCACCTTTGACGAAAATCCGCGCCTTCGCCTTAGATCCGCAACTTTTTTGGAAAATCCACACCTTTGACCATAGGTCCGCGCCTTTTTCGAAAATTCGCACCTTTGCCGAAGGTCCGCACCTTTTTGGAAAATCTGCACCTTTGTCCGTAGGTCAGCGCCTTTTTCGAAAATCCGCACCTTTGCCGTAGGTTCGCACCTTTCTGGAAAATCCGTAACTCCAACCGTTGGTCCACGCCTTTTTCGAAAATCCGCACCTTTGCCGTAGGTCCGCACCTTTTGGGAAAACCCGCACCTTTTGGGAAAATCCGCACCTTTGTCTTAGGTCCGCACCTTTTTGGAAATTCCGCACCTTTCACCATAGGTCCGCGCCTTTTTCGAAAATCCGCACCTTTGCCGTAGGTCCGCACCTTTTTGGGAATTCCGCACCTTTGTCCATAGGTACACGCCTTTCTCGAAAACCCGCACCGTTACCGTAGTTCCGCGCCTTTTTCGAAAATCCGCACCTTTGCCGTAGGTCCGCACCTTTTTGGAAATTCCGCACCTTTGTTCATAGGTACACGCCTTTCTCGAAAATCCGCACCTTTACCGTAGGTCCGCACCTTTTTCGAAAATCCGCACCTTTACCGTAGGTCCGCACCTTTTTGGGAAAACCGCAACTTTGACCGTAGGTCCGCGCCTTTTTTGAAAATCCGCACCTTTGCCGTAGGTCCGAACCTTTTTTGGAAAATCCGCACCTTTTTCCATAGGTCCGCGCCTTTTTTCAAAAATCCGCACCTTTCACCATAGGTCCGCGTCTTTTTCGAAAATCCGCACCTTTGACGAAAATCCACGCCTTTGCCTTAGGTCCACACCTTTTTGGAAAATCCGCACCTTTGACCATAGGTTCGCGCCTTTTTTCGAAAATCCGCACATTTGCCGTAGGTCCGCACTTTTTTGGAAATCCGCACCTTTGTCCATAGGTTCGCGCCTTTTTCGAAAATCCGCACCTTTGCCGTAGGTTGGCACCTTTTTTTTGGAAAATCCGCACCTTTCACCATAGGTCGGTGCCATTTTAAAAAATTCGCACCTTTGCAGTAAGTCAACACATTTTTGGAAATTCCGCACCTTTGACAATATGTCCGCGCCTTTTTCGAAAATCCGCACCTTTGACGAAAATCCGCACCTTTGACAAAAATCCGCACCTTTGCCGTAGGTCCGCAACTCTTTGGAAAATCCGCATCTTTGTCCATAGGTTCTTGCCTTTTTCGAAAATCCGCACCTTTGCCGTAGGTCCGCACCTTTTAGAAAATCAGCACCTTTCACCATAGGCCGGCCTTTTTCGGAAAATCCGCACCTTTGACCATAGTTCCGCGCCTTTTTGGAAAATCCGCACCTTTGACGAAAATCCGCACCTTTGACAAAAATCCGCACCTTTACCGTAGGTCCGCACCTTTTTGGGAAAACCGCTACTTTGACCGTAGGTCCGCGTCTTTTTTGAAAATCCGCACCTTTGTCCATAGGTCCGCGCCTTTTTTTCAAAAATCCACACCTTGCACCATAGGTTCGCGCCTTTTTTGGAAAATCCGCACCTTTGTCCATAGGTCCGCGCCTTTTTTCAAAAATCCGCACCTTGCACCATAGGTCCGCGCCTTTTTTGAAAAATCCGCACCTTTGTCCATAGGTCCGCGCCTTTTTTTTGAAAATCCGCACCTTTCACCATTGGTCCGCGCCTTTTTGGAAAATCCGCACCTTTGACCATATGTACAGAGTTCAGCGCTTTTTTTTCGAAAATCCGCACCTTTGACGAAAATTCGCACCTTTGACAAAAAATTACGCACCTTTACCGTAGGTCCGCACCTTTTCGAAAATCCGCACCTTTGCCGTAGGTCCGAACTTTTTTGGAAAATCCGCACCTTTGTCCATAGGTCCGCGCTTTTTTCCAAAAATCCGCACTTTGCACCATAGGTCCGCGCCTTTTTTGGAAAATCCGCACCTTTGTCCATAGGTCCGCGCCTTTTTTTCGAAAATCCGCACTTTTCACCATAGGTCCGCGCCTTTTTCGAAAATCCGCACCTTTGACGAAAATCCACGCCTTTGCCTTAGGTCCGCACCTTTTTGGAAAATCCGCACCTTTGACCATAGGTCCGCGCCTTTTTCGAAAATCCGCACATTTGCCGTAGGTCCGCACCTTTTTGGAAAATCCGCACCTTTGTCCATAGGTACGCGCCTTTTTCTAAAATCCGCACCTTTGCCGTAGGATTGCACCCTTTTGGAAAATCTGCACCATAGGTCCGCGCCTTTTTTCAAAAATCCGCACCTTTCACCATAGGTCCGCGTCTTTTTCGAAAATCCGCACCTTTGACGAAAATCCACGCCTTTGCCTTAGGTCCACACCTTTTTGGAAAATCCGCATCTTTGACCATAGGTTCGCGCCTTTTTTCGAAAATCCGCACATTTGCCGTAGGTCCGCACCTTTTTGGAAATCCGCACCTTTGTCCATAGGTTCGCGCCTTTTTCGAAAATCCGCACCTTTGCCGTAGGTTGGCACCTTTTTTTTGGAAAATCCGCACCTTTCACCATAGGTCGGTGCCATTTTAAAAAATTCGCACCTTTGCAGTAAGTCAACACATTTTTGGAAATTCCGCACCTTTGACAATATGTCCGCGCCTTTTTCGAAAATCCGCACCTTTGACGAAAATCCGCACCTTTGACAAAAATCCGCACCTTTGCCGTAGGTCCGCAACTCTTTGGAAAATCCGCATCTTTGTCCATAGGTTCTTGCCTTTTTCGAAAATCCGCACCTTTGCCGTAGGTCCGCACCTTTTAGAATATCAGCACCTTTCACCATAGGCCGGCCTTTTTCGGAAAATCCGCACCTTTGACCATAGTTCCGCGCCTTTTTGGAAAATCCGCACCTTTGACGAAAATCCGCACCTTTGACAAAAATCCGCACCTTTACCGTAGGTCCGCACCTTTTTGGGAAAACCGCTACTTTGACCGTAGGTCCGCGTCTTTTTTGAAAATCCGCACCTTTGTCCATAGGTCCGCGCCTTTTTTTCAAAAATCCGCACCTTGCACCATAGGTTCGCGCCTTTTTTGGAAAATCCGCACCTTTGTCCATAGGTCCGCGCCTTTTTTCAAAAATCCGCACCTTGCACCATAGGTCCGCGCCTTTTTTGAAAAATCCGCACCTTTGTCCATAGGTCCGCGCCTTTTTTTTGAAAATCCGCACCTTTCACCATTGGTCCGCGCCTTTTTGGAAAATCCGCACCTTTGACCATATGTACAGAGTTCAGCGCTTTTTTTTCGAAAATCCGCACCTTTGACGAAAATTCGCACCTTTGACAAAAATCCGCACCTTTACCGTAGGTCCGCACCTTTTCGAAAATCCGCACCTTTGCCGTAGGTCCGAACTTTTTTGGAAAATCCGCACCTTTGTCCATAGGTCCGCGCCTTTTTCCAAAAATCCGCACTTTGCACCATAGGTCCGCGCCTTTTTTGGAAAATCCGCACCTTTGTCCATAGGTCCGCGCCTTTTTTTCGAAAATCCGCACCTTTCACCATAGGTCCGCGCCTTTTTCGAAAATCCGCACCTTTGACGAAAATCCACGCCTTTGCCTTAGGTCCGCACCTTTTTGGAAAATCCGCACCTTTGACCATAGGTCCGCGCCTATTTCGAAAATCCGCACATTTGCCGTAGGTCCGCACCTTTTTGGAAAATCCGCACCTTTGTCCATAGGTACGCGCCTTTTTCTAAAATCCGCACCTTTGCCGTAGGTTGGCACCCTTTTGGAAAATCTGCACCATAGGTCCGCGCCTTTTTTCAAAAATCCGCACCTTTCACCATAGGTCCGCGTCTTTTTCGAAAATCCGCACCTTTGACGAAAATCCACGCCTTTGCCTTAGGTCCACACCTTTTTGGAAAATCCGCACCTTTGACCATAGGTTCGCGCCTTTTTTCGAAAATCCGCACATTTGCCGTAGGTCCGCACCTTTTTGGAAATCCGCACCTTTGTCCATAGGTTCGCGCCTTTTTCGTAAATCCGCACCTTTGCCGTAGGTTGGCACCTTTTTTTTGGAAAATCCGCACCTTTCACCATAGGTCGGTGCCATTTTAAAAAATTCGCACCTATGCAGTAAGTCAACACATTTTTGGAAATTCCGCACCTTTGACAATATGTCCGCGCCTTTTTCGAAAATCCGCACCTTTGACGAAAATCCGCACCTTTGACAAAAATCCGCACCTTTGCCGTAGGTCCGCAACTCTTTGGAAAATCCGCATCTTTGTCCATAGGTTCTTGCCTTTTTCGAAAATCCGCACCTTTGCCGTAGGTCCGCACCTTTTAGAATATCAGCACCTTTCACCATAGGCCGGCCTTTTTCGGAAAATCCGCACCTTTGACCATAGTTCCGCGCCTTTTTGGAAAATCCGCACCTTTGACGAAAATCCGCACCTTTGACAAAAATCCGCACCTTTACCGTAGGTCCGCACCTTTTTGGGAAAACCGCTACTTTGACCGTAGGTCCGCGTCTTTTTTGAAAATCCGCACCTTTGTCCATAGGTCCGCGCCTTTTTTTCAAAAATCCGCACCTTGCACCATAGGTTCGCGCCTTTTTTGGAAAATCCGCACCTTTGTCCATAGGTCCGCGCCTTTTTTCAAAAATCCGCACCTTGCACCATAGGTCCCCGCCTTTTTTGAAAAATCCGCACCTTTGTCCATAGGTCCGCGCCTTTTTTTTGAAAATCCGCACCTTTCACCATTGGTCCGCGCCTTTTTGGAAAATCCGCACCTTTGACCATATTTACAGAGTTCAGCGCTTTTTTTTCGAAAATCCGCACCTTTGACGAAAATTCGCACCTTTGACAAAAATCCGCACCTTTACCGTAGGTCCGCACCTTTTCGAAAATCCGCACCTTTGCCGTAGGTCCGAACTTTTTTGGAAAATCCGCACCTTTGTCCATAGGTCCGCGCCTTTTTCCAAAAATCCGCACTTTGCACCATAGGTCCGCGCCTTTTTTGGAAAATCCGCAACTTTGTCCATAGGTCCGCGCCTTTTTTTCGAAAATCCGCACCTTTCACCATAGGTCCGCGCCTTTTTCGAAAATCCGCACCTTTGACGAAAATCCACGCCTTTGCCTTAGGTCCGCACCTTTTTGGAAAATCCGCACCTTTGACCATAATTCCGCGCCTTTTTCGAAAATCCGCACATTTGCCGTAGGTCCGCACCTTTTTGGAAAATCCGCACCTTTGTCCATAGGTCCGCGCCTTTTTCGAAAATCCGCACCTTTGCCGTAGGTTGGCACCTTTTTGGAAAATCTGTACCTTTCACCATAGGTCGGTGCCATTTTCGAAAATTCGCACCTTTGCAGTAAGTCCACACGTTTTTGGAAATTCCGCACCTTTGTCCACAGTTCCGCGCCTTTTTCGAAAATCCGCACCTTTGACGAAAATCCGCACCTTTGACAAAAATCCGCACCTTTGCCGTAGGTCCGAACCTTTTTTGGAAAATCCGCACCTTTGTCCATAGGTCCGCGCCTTTTTTCAAAAATCCGCACTTTGCACCATAAGTCCGCCCCTTTTTGGAAAATCCGCACCTTTGATCATAGGTCCGCACCTTTTTGGAAAATCTGCACCTTTGACCATATGTACATAATTCAGCGCTTTTTTTCGAAAATCCGCACCTTTGACGAAAATCCGCACCTTTGACAAAAATCCGCACCTTTACCGTAGGTCCGCACCTTTTTTGGGAAAACCGCAACTTTGACCGTAGGTCCGCGCCTTTTTTGAAAATCCGCACCTTTGCCGTAGGTCCGAACCTTTTTTGGAAAATCCGCACCTTTTTCCATAGGTCCGCGCCTTTTTTCAAAAATCCGCACCTTGCACCATATGTGCGCGCCTTTTTTGGAAAATCCGCACCTTTGTTCATAGGTCCGCGCCTTTTTTCGAAAATCCGCACCTTTCACCATAGGTCCGCGCCTTTTTCGAAAATCCGCACCTTTGACGAAAATCCACGCCTTTGCCTTAGGCCCGCACCTTTTTGGAAAATTCGCACCTTTGACCATAGGTTTGCGCCTTTTTCGGAAAATCCGCACATTTGCCGTAGGTCCGCACCTTTTTGGAAAATCCGCACCTTTGTCCATAGGTCCGCGCCTGTTTCGAAAACTCGCACCTTTGCCGTAGGTTGGCACCTTTTTTGGAAAATCCGCACCTTTCACCATAGGTCGGTGCCATTTTAAAAAATTCGCACCTTTGCAGTAGGTCAACACATTTTTAGAAATTCCGCACCTTTGACCATAGGTCCGCGCCTTTTTCGAAAATCCGCACCTTTGACGAAAATCCGCACCTTTGACAAAAAACCGCACCTTTGCCGTAGGTCCGCAACTCTTTGAAAAAGCCGCATCTTTGTCCATAGGTTCGTGCCTTTTTCGAAAATCCGCACCTTTACCGTAGGTCCGCACCTTTTAGAGAATCCGCACCGTTCACCATAGGCCGGCCTTTTTCGGAAAATCCGCACCTTTGACCATAGGTCCGCGCCTTTTTGGAAAATCCGCACTTTTGACGAAAATCCGCACATTTGACAAAAATCCGCACCTTTACCGTAGGTCCGCACCTTTTTGGGAAAACCGCTACTTTGACCGTAGGTCCGCGCACTGGCGGACGAGCTAATCCTCCAAAGGGAGGGGAATTTTCCCAAAGAGGGGGAATCGACAGAATTTAGGCCATTTTACCTATACCTTAGGGAACAAATTCTACTTTTAGAAAACGCCAAAGAGGGGGGAATTCCACTTTTCCCTCCCCTTCTCGTCCGCCAGTGGGTCCGCGTCTTTTTCGAAAATCCGCACCTTTGTCCGTAGGTCCGTGCCTTTTTTTCAAAAATCCGCACCTTGCACCATAGGTCCGCGCCTTTTTTGGAAAACCCGCACCTTTGTCCATAGGTCCACGCCTTTTTTCAAAAATCCGCACCTTTGTCCATAGGTCCGCGCCTTTTTTTCGAAAATCCGCACCTTTCTACCATAGGTCCGCGCCTTTTTCGAAAATCCGCACCTTTGACGAAAATCCACGCCTTTGCCTTAGGTCCGCACCTTTTTAGAAAATCCGCACCTTTCACCATAGGCTGGCCTTTTCGGGAAATCCGCACCTGTGACCGTAGTCCGCGCCTTTTTCTAAAATCCGCACCTTTGACCGTAGTTCCGCACCTTTGACTGTACGTCCCTAACTTTTTGGAAAATCCGCACCTTTGACCATAGGTCCGCGCCTTTTTGGAAAATCCGCACCTTTGACGAAAATCCGCACATTTGACAAAAATCCGCACCTTTACCGTAGGTCCGCACCTTTTTGGGAAAACCGCTACTTTGACCATAGGTCCACGCCTTTTTCGAAAATCCGCACCTTTGCCGTAGGTCCGAACCTTTTTTGGAAAATCCGCACCTTTGTCCATAGGTCCACGCCTTTTTTTCAAAAATCCGCACCTTGCACCATAGGTCCACGCCTTTTTTGAAAAATCCGCACCTTTGTCCATAGGTCCGCGCCTTTTTTTCGAAAATCCGCACCTTTCTACCATAGGTCCGCGCCTTTTTCGAAAATCCGCACCTTTGACGAAAATCCACGCCTTTGCCTTAGGTCCGCACCTTTTTGGAAGATCCGCACCTTTGACCATAGGTCCGCGCCTTTTTCGAAAATCCGCACATTTGCCTTAGGTCCGCACCTTTTTGGAAAATCCGCACCTTTGTCCGTAGGTCCGCGCCTTTTTCGAAAATCCGCACCTTTGCCGTAGGTTGGCACCTTTTTTGAAAATCTTCACCTTTCACCATAGGTCGGTGCCATTCTCGAAAATTCGCACCTTTGCAGTAAGTCCACACGTTTTTGGAAATTCCGCACCTTTGTCCATAGTTCCGCGCCTTTTTCGAAAATCCGCACCTTTGACGAAAATCCGCACCTTTGACAAAAATCCGCACCTTTGCCGTAGGTCTGCAACTCTTTGGAAAATCCGCATCTTTGTCCATAGGTCCGTGCCTTTTTCGAAAATCCGCACCTTTGCCGTACGTACGTCCGCACCTTTTTAGAAAATCCGCACCTTTCACCATAGGCTGGCCTTTTCGGGAAATCCGCACCTGTGACCGTAGTCCGCGCCTTTTTCTAAAATCCGCACCTTTGACCGTAGTTCCGCACCTTTGACTGTACGTCCCTAACTTTTTGGAAAATCCGCACCTTTGTCCATAGGTCCGCGCCTTTTTTTTCGAAAATCCGCACCTTTCACCATAGGTCTGCGCCTTTTTCGAAAATCCGCACCTTTGACGAAAATCCACGCCTTTGCTTTAGGTCCGCACCTTTTTGGAAAATCCGCACCTTTGACCATAGGTCCGCGCCTTTTTCGAAAATCCGCATATTTTTTGTCGTAGGTTGGCACCTTTTGGAAAGTCCGCACCTTTCACCATAGGTCGGTGCCATTTTCGAAAATTCGCACCTTTGCAGTAAGTCCACACATTTTTGGAAATTCCGCACCTTTGTCCATAGGGCCGCGCCGTTTTCGAAAATCCGCACCTTTGACGAAAATCCGCACTTTTGACAAACATCCGCACCTTTGCCGTAGGTCCGCAACTCTTTGGAAACTCCGCATCTTTGTCCATAGGTCCGTGCCTTTTTCGAAAATCCGCACCTTTGCCGTAGTCCGCGCCTTTTTCTAAAATCCGCACCTTTGACCGTAGTTCCGCACCTTTGACTGTACGTCCCTAACTTTTTGGAAAATCCGCACCTTTGACCATAGGTCCGCGCCTTTTTGGAAAATCCGCACCTTTGACGAAAATCCGCACATTTGACAAAAATCCGCACCTTTACCGTAGGTCCGCACCTTTTTGGGAAAACCGCTACTTTGACCATAGGTCCGCGCCTTTTTTGAAAAATTCGCACCTTTGACCATATGTACAGAGTTCAGCGCTTTTTTTCGAAAATCCGCACCTTTGACGAAAATCCGCACCTTTGAAAAAAATCCGCACCTTTACCGTAGGTCCGCACCTTTTTGGGAAGACCGCTACTTTGACCGTAGGTCCACGCCTTTTTCGAAAATCCGCACCTTTGCCGTAGGTCCGAACCTTTTTTGGAAAATCCGCACCTTTGTCCATAGGTCCACGCCTTTTTTCAAAAATCCGCACCTTGCACCATAGGTCCACGCCTTTTTTGAAAAATCCGCACCTTTGTCCATAGGTCCGCGCCTTTTTTCGAAAATCCGCACCTTTGCCGTAGGTCCGCACCTTTTAAAAAATCGGCACCTTTCACCATAGGCCGACCTTTTTCGGAAAATCCGCACCTGTGACCGTAGGTCCGCGCCTTTTTGGAAAATCCGCACCTTTGTCCATAGGTCCGCGCCTTTTTCGAAAATCCGCACCTTTGCCGTAGGTTGGCACCTTTTTGGAAAGTCCGCACCTTTCACCATAGGTCGGTGCCATTTTCGAAAATTCGCACCTTTGCAGTAAGTCCACACGTTTTTGGAAATTCCGCACCTTTGTCCATAGTTCCGCGCCTTTTTCGAAAATCCGCACCTTTGACGAAAATCCGCACCTTTGACAAAAATCCGCACCTTTGCCGTAGGTCCGAACCTTTTTTGGAAAATCCGCACCTTTGTCCATAGGTCCGCGCCTTTTTTCAAAAATCCGCACTTTGCACCATAAGTCCGCCCCTTTTTGGAAAATCCGCACCTTTGACCATAGGTCCGCACCTTTTTGGAAAATCTGCACCTTTGACCATATGTACATAATTCAGCGCTTTTTTTCGAAAATCCGCACCTTTGACGAAAATCCGCACCTTTGACAAAAATCCGCACCTTTACCGTAGGTCCGCACCTTTTTTGGGAAAACCGCAACTTTGATCGTAGGTCCGCGCCTTTTTTGAAAATCCGCACCTTTGCCGTAGGTCCGAACCTTTTTTGGAAAATCCGCACCTTTTTCCATAGGTCCGCGCCTTTTTTCAAAAATCCGCACCTTGCACCATATGTGCGCGCCTTTTTTGGAAAATCCGCACCTTTGTTCATAGGTCCGCGCCTTTTTTCGAAAATCCGCACCTTTCACCATAGGTCCGCGCCTTTTTCGAAAATCTGCACCTTTGACGAAAATCCACGCCTTTGCCTTAGGCCCGCACCTTTTTGGAAAATTCGCACCTTTGACCATAGGTTTGCGCCTTTTTCGGAAAATCCGCACATTTGCCGTAGGTCCGCACCTTTTTGGAAAATCCGCACCTTTGTCCATAGGTCCGCGCCTGTTTCGAAAATTCGCACCTTTGCCGTAGGTTGGCACCTTTTTTGGAAAATCCGCACCTTTCACCATAGGTCGGTGCCATTTTAAAAAATTCGCACCTTTGCAGTAGGTCAACACATTTTTAGAAATTCCGCACCTTTGACCATAGGTCCGCGCCTTTTTCGAAAATCCGCACCTTTGACGAAAATCCGCACCTTTGACAAAAAACCGCACCTTTGCCGTAGGTCCGCAACTCTTTGAAAAATCCGCATCTTTGTCCATAGGTTCGTGCCTTTTTCGAAAATCCGCACCTTTACCGTAGGTCCGCACCTTTTAGAGAATCCGCACCGTTCACCATAGGCCGGCCTTTTTCGGAAAATCCGCACCTTTGACCATAGGTCCGCGCCTTTTTGGAAAATCCGCACTTTTGACGAAAATCCGCACATTTGACAAAAATCCGCACCTTTACCGTAGGTCCGCACCTTTTTGGGAAAACCGCTACTTTGACCGTAGGTCCGCGCACTGGCGGACGAGCTAATCCTCCAAAGGGAGGGGAATTTTCCCAAAGAGGGGGAATCGACAGAATTTAGGCCATTTTACCTATACCTTAGGGAACAAATTCTACTTTTAGAAAACGCCAAAGAGGGGGGAATTCCACTTTTCCCTCCCTTTCTCGTCCGCCAGTGGGTCCGCGTCTTTTTCGAAAATCCGCACCTTTGTCCGTAGGTCCGTGCCTTTTTTTCAAAAATCCGCACCTTGCACCATAGGTCCGCGCCTTTTTTGGAAAACCCGCACCTTTGTCCATAGGTCCACGCCTTTTTTCAAAAATCCGCACCTTTGACCATATGTACAGAGTTCAGCGCTTTTTTTCGAAAATCCGCACCTTTGACGAAAATCCGCACCTTTGACAAAAATCCGCACCTTTACCGTAGGTCCGCACCTTTTTGGGAAGACCGCTACTTTGACCGTAGGTCCGCGCCTTTTTCGAAAATCCGCACCTTTGCCGTAGGTCCGAACCTTTTTTGGAAAATCCGCACCTTTGTCCATAGGTCCGCGCCTTTTTTCAAAAATCCGCACCTTGCACCATAGGTCCACGCCTTTTTTGAAAAATCCGCACCTTTGTCCATAGGTCCGCGCCTTTTTTTCGAAAATCCGCACCTTTCTACCATAGGTCCGCGCCTTTTTCGAAAATCCGCACCTTTGACGAAAATCCACGCCTTTGCCTTAGGTCCGCACCTTTTTGGAAGATCCGCACCTTTGAATATAGGTCCGCGCCTTTTTCGAAAATCCGCACATTTGCCTTAGGTCCGCACCTTTTTGGAAAATCCGCACCTTTGTCCGTAGGTCCGCGCCTTTTTCGAAAATCCGCACCTTTGCCGTAGGTTGGCACCTTTTTTGAAAATCTTCACCTTTCACCATAGGTCGGTGCCATTCTCGAAAATTCGCACCTTTGCAGTAAGTCCACACGTTTTTGAAAATTCCGCACCTTTGTCCATAGTTCCGCGCCTTCTTCGAAAATCCGCACCTTTGACGAAAATCCGCACCTTTGACAAAAATCCGCACCTTTGCCTTAGGTCTGCAACTCTTTGGAAAATCCGCATCTTTGTCCATAGGTCCGTGCCTTTTTCGAAAATCCGCACCTTTGCCGTACGTACGTCCGCACCTTTTTAGAAAATCCGCACCTTTCACCATAGGCTGGCCTTTTCGGGAAATCCGCACCTGTGACCGTAGTCCGCGCCTTTTTCTAAAATCCGCACCTTTGACCGTAGTTCCGCACCTTTGACTGTACGTCCCTAACTTTTTGGAAAATCCGCACCTTTGACCATAGGTCCGCGCCTTTTTGGAAAATCCGCACCTTTGACGAAAATCCGCACATTTGACAAAAATCCGCACCTTTACCGTAGGTCCGCACCTTTTTGGGAAAACCGCTACTTTGACCATAGGTCCGCGCCTTTTTTGAAAAATTCGCACCTTTGACCATATGTACAGAGTTCAGCGCTTTTTTTCGAAAATCCGCACCTTTGACGAAAATCCGCACCTTTGAAAAAAATCCGCACCTTTACCGTAGGTCCGCACCTTTTTGGGAAGACCGCTACTTTGACCGTAGGTCCACGCCTTTTTCGAAAATCCGCACCTTTGCCGTAGGTCCGAACCTTTTTTGGAAAATCCGCACCTTTGTCCATAGGTCCACGCCTTTTTTTCAAAAATCCGCACCTTGCACCATAGGTCCACGCCTTTTTTGAAAAATCCGCACCTTTGTCCATAGGTCCGCGCCTTTTTTTCGAAAATCCGCACCTTTCTACCATAGGTCCGCGCCTTTTTCGAAAATCCGCACCTTTGACGACAATCCACGCCTTTGCCTTAGGTCCGCACCTTTTTGGAAGATCCGCACCTTTGACCATAGGTCCGCGCCTTTTTCAAAAATCCGCACATTTGCCTTAGGTCCGCACCTTTTTGGAAAATCCGCACCTTTGTCCGTAGGTCCGCGCCTTTTTCGAAAATCCGCACCTTTGCCGTAGGTTGGCACCTTTTTTGAAAATCTTCACCTTTCACCATAGGTCGGTGCCATTCTCGAAAATTCGCACCTTTGCAGTAAGTCCACACGTTTTTGGAAATTCCGCACCTTTGTCCATAGTTCCGCGCCTTTTTCGAAAATCCGCACCTTTGACGAAAATCCGCACCTTTGACAAAAATCCGCACCTTTGCCGTAGGTCTGCAACTCTTTGGAAAATCCGCATCTTTGTCCATAGGTCCGTGCCTTTTTCGAAAATCCGCACCTTTGCCGTACGTACGTCCGCACCTTTTTAGAAAATCCGCACCTTTCACCATAGGCTGGCCTTTTCGGGAAATCCGCACCTGTGACCGTAGTCCGCGCCTTTTTCTAAAATCCGCACCTTTGACCGTAGTTCCGCACCTTTGACTGTACGTCCCTAACTTTTTGGAAAATCCGCACCTTTGTCCATAGGTCCGCGCCTTTTTTTTCGAAAATCCGCACCTTTCACCATAGGTCTGCGCCTTTTTCGAAAATCCGCACCTTTGACGAAAATCCACGCCTTTGCTTTAGGTCCGCACCTTTTTGGAAAATCCGCACCTTTGACCATAGGTCCGCGCCTTTTTCGAAAATCCGCATATTTTTTGTCGTAGGTTGGCACCTTTTTGGAAAGTCCGCACCTTTCACCATAGGTCGGTGCCATTTTCGAAAATTCGCACCTTTGCAGTAAGTCCACACATTTTTGGAAATTCCGCACCTTTGTCCATAGGGCCGCGCCGTTTTCGAAAATCCGCACCTTTGACGAAAATCCGCACTTTTGACAAACATCCGCACCTTTGCCGTAGGTCCGCAACTCTTTGGAAACTCCGCATCTTTGTCCATAGGTCCGTGCCTTTTTCGAAAATCCGCACCTTTGCCGTAGTCCGCGCCTTTTTCTAAAATCCGCACCTTTGACCGTAGTTCCGCACCTTTGACTGTACGTCCCTAACTTTTTGGAAAATCCGCACCTTTGACCATAGGTCCGCGCCTTTTTGGAAAATCCGCACCTTTGACGAAAATCCGCACATTTGACAAAAATCCGCACCTTTACCGTAGGTCCGCACCTTTTTGGGAAAACCGCTACTTTGACCATAGGTCCGCGCCTTTTTTGAAAAATTCGCACCTTTGACCATATGTACAGAGTTCAGCGCTTTTTTTCGAAAATCCGCACCTTTGACGAAAATCCGCACCTTTGAAAAAAATCCGCACCTTTACCGTAGGTCCGCACCTTTTTGGGAAGACCGCTACTTTGACCGTAGGTCCACGCCTTTTTCGAAAATCCGCACCTTTGCCGTAGGTCCGAACCTTTTTTGGAAAATCCGCACCTTTGTCCATAGTTCCGCGCCTTTTTCAAAAATCCGCACCTTTGACGAAAATCCGCACCTTTGACAAAAATCCGCACCTTTGCCGTAGGTCTGCAACTCTTCGGAAAATCCGCATCTTTGTCCATAGGTCCGTGCCTTTTTAGAAAATCCGCACCTTTCACCATAGGCTGGCCTTTTTCGGGAAATCCGCACCTGTGACCGTAGTCCGCGCCTTTTTCGAAAATCCGCACCTTTGACCGTAGTTCCGCACCTTTGACTGTAGGTCCCTAACTTTTTGGAAAATCCGCACCTTTGTCCATAGGTCCTCGCCTTTTTTTTCGAAAATCCGCACCTTTCACCTTAGGTCTGCGTCTTTTTCGAAAATCCGCACCTTTGACGAAAATCCACGCCTTTGCTTTAGGTCTGCACCTTTTTGGAAAATCCGCACCTTTGACCATAGGTCCGCGCCTTTTTCGAAAATCCGCACATTTGTCGTAGGTTCGCACCTTTTTGGAAAATCCGCACCTTTGTCCATAGGTCCGCGCCTTTTTCGAAAATCTGCAACTTTGCCGTAGGTTGGCACCTTTTTGGAAAGTCCGCACCTTTCACCATAGGTCGGTGCCATTTTCGAAAATTCGCACCTTTGCAGTAAGTCCACACATTTTTGGAAAATCCGCACCTTTGATGAAAATCCGCACCTTTGACAAAAATCCGCACCTTTACCGTAGGTCCGCACCTTTTTGGGAAGACCGCTACTTTGACCGTAGGTCCGCGCCTTTTTCGAAAATCCGCAACTTTGCCGTAGGTCCTAACCTTTTTTGGAAAATCCGCACCTTTGTCCATAGGTCCGCGCCTTTTTTCAAAAATCCGCACCTTGCACCATAGGTCCGCGCCTTTTTTGGAAAATCCGCACCTTTGTCCATAGGTCCGCGCCTTTTTTTCGAAAATCCACACCTTTCACCATAGGTCCGCGCCGCAAAATGCCAAACCCCAAAAATTTTCCTAGAATTTATTCTAAACGCCAAAATTTTCTGCCATCGAAAATAAATTCCATATGAAGTTTTACTGTCCGTTAACCCCCGATTACCTATCGTGAGGCTTGCTTGTCCGAGCGGTAGCGAGGACAAGCGCGTTAGGCCCGCGCAGCGGTGATATTTCAGTGGTTATCCACCTTAGTATGCGGACATAAATTTTCGCGTTTGGGGAAAATTCTAGGAAAATTTTTGGGTTTTGGAAATATGCGTCCGCGCCTTTTTCGAAAATCCGCACCTTTGACGAAAATCCACGCCTTTGCCTTAGGTCCGCACCTTTTTGGAAAATCCGCACCTTTGACCATAGGTCCGCGCCTTTTTCGAAAATCCGCACATTTGCCGTAGGTCCGCACCTTTTTGGAAAATCCACACCTTTGTCCGTAGGTCCGCGCCTTTTTCGAAAATCCGCACCTTTGCCGTAGGTTGGCACCTTTTTGGAAAATCTGCACCTTTCACCATAGGTCGGTGACATTCTCGAAAATTCGCACCTTTGCAGTAAGTCCAAACGTTTTTTAAAAATTCCGCACCTTTGTCCATAGTTCCGCGCCTTTTTCAAAAATCCGCACCTTTGACGAAAATCCGCACCTTTGACAAAAATCCGCACCTTTGCCGTAGGTCTGCAACTCTTCGGAAAATCCGCATCTTTGTCCATAGGTCCGTGCCTTTTTAGAAAATCCGCACCTTTCACCATAGGCTGGCCTTTTTCGGGAAATCCGCACCTGTGACCGTAGTCCGCGCCTTTTTCGAAAATCCGCACCTTTGACCGTAGTTCCGCACCTTTGACTGTAGGTCCCTAACTTTTTGGAAAATCCGCACCTTTGTCCATAGGTCCTCGCCTTTTTTTTCGAAAATCCGCACCTTTCACCTTAGGTCTGCGTCTTTTTCGAAAATCCGCACCTTTGACGAAAATCCACGCCTTTGCTTTAGGTCTGCACCTTTTTGGAAAATCCGCACCTTTGACCATAGGTCCGCGCCTTTTTCGAAAATCCGCACATTTGTCGTAGGTTCGCACCTTTTTGGAAAATCCGCACCTTTGTCCATAGGTCCGCGCCTTTTTCGAAAATCTGCAACTTTCACCATAGGTCGGTGCCATTCTCGAAAATTCGCACCTTTGCAGTAAGTCCACACGTTTTTAAAAATTCCGCACCTTTGTCCATAGTTCCGCGCCTTTTTCAAAAATCCGCACCTTTGACGAAAATCCGCACCTTTGACAAAAATCCGCACCTTTGCCGTAGGTCTGCAACTCTTTGGAAAATCCGCATCTTTGTCCATAGGTCCGTGCCTTTTTCGAAAATCCGCACCTTTGCCGTACGTACGTCCGCACCTTTTTAGAAAATCCGCACCTTTCACCATAGGCTGGCCTTTTTCGGGAAATCCGCACCTGTGACCGTAGTCCGCGCCTTTTTCGAAAATCCGCACCTTTGACCGTAGTTCCGCACCTTTGACTGTAGGTCCCTAACTTTTTGGAAAATCCGCACCTTTGTCCATAGGTCCGCGCCTTTTTTTTCGAAAATCCGCACCTTTCACCATAGGCCTTCGCCTTTTTCGAAAATCCGCACCTTTGACGAAAATCCACGCCTTTGCTTTAGGTCCGCACCTTTTTGGAAAATCCGCACCTTTGACCATAGGTCCGCGCCTTTATCGAAAATCCGCACATTTGTCGTAGGTTCGCACCTTTTTGGAAAATCCGCACCTTTGTCCATAGGTCCGCGCCTTTTTCGAAAATCCGCACCTTTGCCGTAGGTTGGCACCTTTTTGGAAAGTCCGCACCTTTCACCATAGGTCGGTGCCATTTTCGAAAATTCGCACCTTTGCAGTAAGTCCACACATTTTTGGAAAATCCGCACCTTTGACGAAAATCCGCACCTTTGACAAAAATCCGCACCTTTACCGTAGGTCCGCACCTTTTTGGGAAGACCGCTACTTTGACCGTAGGTCCGCGCCTTTTTCGAAAATCCGCAACTTTGCCGTAGGTCCTAACCTTTTTTGGAAAATCCGCACCTTTGTCCATAGGTCCGCGCCTTTTTTCAAAAATCCGCACCTTGCACCATAGGTTCGCGCCTTTTTTGGAAAATCCGCACCTTTGTCCATAGGTCCGCGCCTTTTTTTCGAAAATCCACACCTTTCACCATAGGTCCGCGCCTTTTTCGAAAATCCGCACCTTTGACGAAAATCCACGCCTTTGCCTTAGGTCCGCACCTTTTTGGAAAATCCGCACCTTTGACCATAGGTCCGCGCCTTTTTCGAAAATCCGCACATTTGCCGTAGGTCCGCACCTTTTTGGAAAATCCACACCTTTGTCCGTAGGTCCGCGCCTTTTTCGAAAATCCGCACCTTTGCCGTAGGTTGGCACCTTTTTGGAAAATCTGCACCTTTCACCATAGGTCGGTGACATTCTCGAAAATTCGCACCTTTGCAGTAAGTCCAAACGTTTTTAAAAATTCCGCACCTTTGTCCATAGTTCCGCGCCTTTTTCAAAAATCCGCACCTTTGACGAAAATCCGCACCTTTGACAAAAATCCGCACCTTTGCCGTAGGTCTGCAACTCTTCGGAAAATCCGCATCTTTGTCCATAGGTCCGTGCCTTTTTAGAAAATCCGCACCTTTCACCATAGGCTGGCCTTTTTCGGGAAATCCGCACCTGTGACCGTAGTCCGCGCCTTTTTCGAAAATCCGCACCTTTGACCGTAGTTCCGCACCTTTGACTGTAGGTCCCTAACTTTTTGGAAAATCCGCACCTTTGTCCATAGGTCCTCGCCTTTTTTCTCGAAAATCCGCACCTTTCACCTTAGGTCTGCGTCTTTTTCGAAAATCCGCACCTTTGACGAAAATCCACGCCTTTGCTTTAGGTCTGCACCTTTTTGGAAAATCCGCACCTTTGACCATAGGTCCGCGCCTTTTTCGAAAATCCGCACATTTGTCGTAGGTTCGCACCTTTTTGGAAAATCCGCACCTTTGTCCATAGGTCCGCGCCTTTTTCGAAAATCCGCACCTTTGCCGTAGGTTGGCAACTTTTTGGAAAGTCCGCACCTTTCATCATAGGTCGGTGCCATTTTCGAAAATTCGCACCTTTGCAGTAAGTCCACACATTTTTGGAAATTCTGCACCTTTGTCCATAGGGCCGCACCGTTTTCGAAAATCCGCACCTTTGACGAAAATCTGCACCTTTGACGAAAATCCGCACCTTTGCCGTAGGTCCGCAACTCTTTGGAAAATCCGCATCTTTGTCCATAGGTCCGTGCCTTTTTCGAAAATCCGCACCTTTGCCGTAGGTCCGCACCTTTAAAAAAATCGGCACCTTTCACCATAGGCCGACCTTTTTCGGAAAATCCGCACCTGTGACCGTAGGTCCGCGCCTTTTTCGAAAATCCGCACCTTTGCCGTACGTACGTCCGCACCTTTTTAGAAAATCCGCACCTTTCACCATAGGCTGGCCTTTTTCGGGAAATCCGCACCTGTGACCGTAGTCCGCGCCTTTTTCGAAAATCCGCACCTTTGACCGTAGTTCCGCACCTTTGACTGTAGGTCCCTAACTTTTTGGAAAATCCGCACCTTTGTCCATAGGTCCGCGCCTTTTTTTTCGAAAATCCGCACCTTTCACCATAGGTCTGCGCCTTTTTCGAAAATCCGCACCTTTGACGAAAATCCACGCCTTTGCTTTAGGTCCGCACCTTTTTGGAAAATCCGCACCTTTGACCATAGGTCCGCGCCTTTTTCGAAAATCCGCATATTTTTTGTCGTAGGTTGGCACCTTTTTGGAAAGTCCGCACCTTTCACCATAGGTCGGTGCCATTTTCGAAAATTCGCACCTTTGCAGTAAGTCCACACATTTTTGGAAATTCCGCACCTTTGTCCATAGGGCCGCGCCGTTTTCGAAAATCCGCACCTTTGACGAAAATCCGCACCTTTGACAAACATCCGCACCTTTGCCGTAGGTCCGCAACTCTTTGGAAAATCCGCATCTTTTTCCATAGGTCCGTGCCTTTTTCGAAAATCCGCACCTTTGCCGTAGGTCCGCACCTTTTAAAAAATCGGCACCTTTCACCATAGGCCGACCTTTTTCGGAAAATCCGCACCTGTGACCGTAGGTCCGCGCCTTTTTCGAAAATCCGCACCTTCGACCGTAGTTCCGCACCTTTGACTGTAAGTCCCTCACTTTTTTGAAAATATGCACCTTTAGCCATAGGTCCGCGCCTTTTTTGTAGCTTATTTTGGTGATTCTCTTTGTGATTCTTTTGTGATTCTTTTTTGTTTTTTTATGTTTTTTTTTAAATTTTTTTCCGATTTTTTTCTGATTTTTTGTGATTCTTTTGGTGATTTTTTTCTGATTCTTTTTCCGATTTTTTTAGATTTTTTAAATCAGAAGCTCAGAACCTCAGAAGCTCAGAAGCTCAGAAGCTCAGAAGCTCAGAACCTCAGAACCTCAGAACCACAGAACCTCAGAACCACAGAACCTCAGAACCTCTTTTCTTTTGTGCTTTTTTGTTGTTTCTTCTTGTGCTTCTTTTGGTGCTACTTTTATGCTTTTTTGTTGCTTCTTTTGTGCCAAAAAGCACAAAAAGAAGCACAAAAAGAAGCACCAAAAATGCCTTATTCTTTTGTGATTCTTTTTTGGTTCTGTTTGTGATTTTTTTAATTTTTTCAGATTTTTATTAGTGATTTTTTTGTGGTTCTTTTGTGATTCTTTTTTCAGTCTTTCTGTGATTCTTTTGTGATTTTTTTTGATTTTTTTTGATTTTTTTCTGGTTTTTTGTAATTTTTTGTGATTTTTCTGTGCTTTTTTTGTGATTCTTTTTGTGAATTTTTTTGTGATTCTTTTTCTGTTTTTTTTTCTAATTTTTATTCTGATTTTTTTGATTCTTCACTGATTTTTTTGTGATTTTTTCGTGAATCATTTTGTGATTTTCCTGGTGATTCTCTTTGTGATTCTTTTGTGATTCTTTTTTGTTTTTTTTGTGATTTTTTTTCCGATTTTTTTCTGATTTATTGTGATTCTTTTTGTGATTCTTTTTGTGGGTTTTTTTAATTTTTTTGTGATTCTTTTTGTGATTTTTTTTGTGATTCTTTTTCCGTTTTTTTTTATATTTTTTATTCTGATTTTTTTTGATTTTTCACTGATTTTTTTGTGATTTTTTCGTGAATCTTTTTGTGATTTTCCTGGTGATTCTCTTTGTAATTCTTTTGTGATTTTTTTCCCGATTTTTTTCTGATTTATTGTGATTCTTTTTGTGATTCTTTTTGTGGGTTTTATTTTTATTTTTTTGTGATTCTTCTTGTGATTTTTTTATTATTTTTTGTGATTTTTTCTAATTTTTTTCTAATTTTTTTTTGATTTTTTTTTGATTTTTTTTGATTTTGTTCGTTGTTTTTTCTGGTATTTACAACCTCAGAACCTCAGAACCTCAGAACCCCAGTGATTTTTTTGTGATTATTTTTGTGATTTTTTTTTAATTTTTTTCTGACTTTTGTATTATTTTTTATTGATTTTTTTGTGATTTTTTCGTGAATCTTGTTGTGATTCTTCTGGTGATTATCTTTGTGATTCTTTTGTGATTCTTTTTTTTGTGATTTTTTTTAATTTTTTTCCGATTTTTTTTCTGATTTTTTGTGATTTTTTTTGAAATTCTTTTTGTGATTTTTATTGATTTTTTTGTGATTTTTTGTGTTTCTTTTGTGATTCTTTTGTGATTCTTTTTTGTTTTTTTTTGTGATTTTTTAACCTCAGAACCACAGAACCTCAGAACCTATTTTCTTTTGTGCTTTTTTGTTGTTTCTTCTTGTGCTTCTTTTTGTTTTTCTTTTGTGCTTCTTTTGGTGCTTCTTTTATGCTTTTTTGTTGCTTCTTTTGTGCCAAAAAGCACAAAAAGAAGCACTAGAGAAGAAGCACAAAAAGAAGCACAAAAAGAAGCACCAAAAAAAATGCCTTTTTGTGCTTCTTGTCGTGCTTCCTCAGAACCTCAGAACCTCAGAACCTCAGAACCTCAGAACCTCAGAACCTCAGAACCACAGAACCTCAGAACCTTAGAACCTCAGAACTTCAGAAGCACAAAAAGAAGCACAAAAAAAGCACAAAAAGAAGCACCAAAAAATGCATTTTTGTGCTTCTTGTCGTGCTTCCTCAGAACCTGTGATTCTTTTTTGGTTCTGATTTTTTAAATGTTTTCAGATTTTTTTTGTGATTTTTTTGTGATTCTTTTGTGATTCTTTTTATAGTCTTTTTGTGATTTTTTGTGATTTTTTTTGATTTTTCTCTGATTTTTTTCTGATTTTTTTGTGATTCTTTTGTAGCTTATTTTGGTGATTCTCTTTGTGATTCTTTTGTGATTCTTTTTTGTTTTTTTTTGTGATTTTTTTTATTTTTTTCCGATTTTAGTCTAATTTTTGTGATTCTTTTGATGCCTTTTTTGGTGATTCTCTTCGTGATTCTTTTGTGATTCTTTTTTGTTTTTTTGTGATTTTTTTAATTTTTTCCGATTTTTTTCTGATTTTTCGTGATTTTTTTGGTGATTTTTTTCTGATTCTTTTTCTATTTTTTAGATTTTTTTCTGATTTTTTTGTGATTTTTTTTTGATTTTTTCCTGATTTTTTTGTTGTTTCATTTGGTATTCACAACCTCAGAACCTCAGAACCTCAGAACCTCAGAACCACAGAACCTCAGAACCTTAGAACCTCAGAACCTCAGAACCTCAGAACCTCAGAACCTCAGAACCACAGAACCTCAGAACCACAGAACCTCAGAACCTCTTTTCTTTTGTGCCTTTTTGTTGTTTCTTCTTGTGCTTCTTTTTGTTTTTCTTTTGTGCTTCTTTTGGTGCTTCTTTTATGCTTTCTTGTTGCTTCTTTTGTGCCAAAAAGCACAAAAAGAAGCACTAGAGAAGAAGCACCAGAACCTCAGAACCTCAGAACCTCAGAACCACAGAACCTCAGAAACTCAGACCCTCAGAACCTCAGAACCACAGAACCTCAGAACCTTAGAACCTCAGAACTTCAGAAGCTCAGAACCTCAAAACCTCAGAACCTCAGAACTACAGAACCTCAGAACCTCAGAACCTCAAAACCTCAGAACCTCAGAACCTCAGAACCTCAGAACCTCAGAACCACAGAACCTCAGAACCTCAGAACCTCAGAACCTCCGAACCTCAGAACTTCAGAACCACAGAACCTCAGAACCTTAGAACCTCAGAACCTCAGAACCACAGAACCTCAGAACCTCAGAACCTCAGAACCTCCGAACCTCAGAACTTCAGAACCACAGAACCTCAGAACCTTAGAACCTCAGAACCTCAGAAACTCAGAACCTCAGAACCTCAGAACCTCAGAACCACAGAACCTCAGAACCTCAGAACCTCAGAAACTCAGAACCACAGAACCTCTGAACCTCAGAACCTCAGAACCTCAGAACCTCAGTCTTTTATGGCTTCTTTTGGTGCTTCTTTTGTGCTTCTTTTTGTGCTTCTTTAGTGCTTCTTTTGGTGCTTCTTTCGGTGCTTCTTTTGTGCTTCTTTTGTGCTTCTTTTGTTGCTTATTTTTGAGCTTTTTTGTGCTTCTTTTGATGCTTCTTTTTGTGCTTCTTTTGGTGCTTCTTTTGGTGCTTCTTTTGTGCTTCTTTTTGTGCTTCTTTTTGTGCTTTTTTTTGGTACTTCTCTTGGTGCTTCTTTTTTGTGTTTCTGTTTGTGCTTTTTTGGTGCTTCTTTTGGTGCTTCTTTTGTTGCTTCTTTTGGTGCTTCTTTTGGTGCTTCTTTTTGTAATCCTTTTTGTGCTTACGTTTGTGCTTCTTCAGGTGCTACTTTTTGTGCTTCTTTTGGTGCTTCTTTAGTGCTTCTTTTTGTGCTTACGTTTGTGCTTCTTTTGGTCCTTCTTTTTGTGCTTCTTTATGTGCTTCCTTTGGTGCTTCTTTTGTTGCTCTTTTTCAAAGGTGTTAGCCTTTTTCCAAAGGTGATCAGCCTTTTTCCAAAGGTGCTTAGCCCTTTTCCAAAGGAGTTTAGCCCTTTTCCAAATGAGTTTAGCCCTTTTCCAAAAAAGTTTAGCCCTTTTCCAAAGGAGTTTAGCCCTTTTCCAAAGGTGTTTAGTCATTTTCCAAATGTGTTTAGCTCTTTTCCAAAGGTGTTTAGCCCTTTTCCAAATTTGTTTAGCCCTTTTCCAAAGGAGTTGAGCCCTTTTCCAAAGGTGTTTAGCCCTTTTTTCAAAGGTGTTTAGCTCTCTTCCAAAGGTGAGCAGCCCTTTTCTGAAGGTGTTTAGCTCTTTTCTAAAGGTGTTAGCATTTTTCCAAAGGTGCTTAGACCTTTTCCAAGGTGTTAGCCCTTTTCCAAAGTTGAGCAACCCTTTTCCAAAGGAGTTTAGCCCTTCTCCAAAGGTGTTTAGCCATTTTCCAAATGTGTTTAGCTCTTTTCCAAAGGTGTTTTCCAAAGGTGTTTAGACCTTTTCCAAAGGTGTTATCCCTTTTCCAAAGTTGAGCAGCCCTTTTCCAAAGGAGTTTAGCCCTTTTCCAAAGGTGTTTAGCCATTTTCCAAATGTGTTTAGCTCTTTTCCAAAGGTGTTTAGCCCTTTTCCAAAGGTGTTTAGCCCTTTTCCAATAGTGTTTATCCCTTTTCCAAAGGTGTTTAGCCCTTTTCCAAAGGTGTTTAGCCCTTTTCCAAAGGTGTTAGCCCTTTTCCAAAGGTGAGCAGCCCTTTTCCAAAGGTGTTTAGCTCTTTTCCAAAGGAGTTTACCCCTTTTCCAAAGGAGTTTAGCCCTTTTCCAAAAGAGTTTAGCCCTTTTCCAAAGGTGTTTAGCCCTTTTCCAAAGGTGTTTAGCCCTTTTCCAAAGGTGTTTAGCCCTTTTCCAAAGCTGAGCAGCCCTTTTCCAAAGGTGTTTAGCTCTTTCCTAAAGAGTTTAGCCCTTTTCCAAAGGTGTTTAGCCCTTTTCCAAAGGTGTTTAGCCCTTTTCCAAAGGTGAGCAGCCCTTTTCCAAAGGTGTTTAGCTCTTTTCCAAAGGTGTTAGCCCTTTTCCAAAGGTGTTAGCCCTTTTCCAAAGGTGTTTAGCCCTTTTCCAAAGGAGTTGAGCCCTTTTCCAAAGGTGTTTAGCCCTTTTTCAAAGGTGTTTAGCTCTTTTCCAAAGGTGAGCAGCCCTTTTCCAAAGGTGTTTAGCTCTTTTCTAAAGGTGTTAGCATTTTTCCAATGGTGCTTAGCCCTTTTCCAAAGGAGTTTAGCCCTTTTCCGAAGGAGTTTAGCCCTTTTCCAAAGGTGTTTAGCCCTTTACCAAAGGTGAGCAGACCTTTTCCGAAGGTGTTTAGCTCTTTTTAAAGGTTAGCCCTTTTCCAAAGGTGAGCAGCCCTTTTCCAAAGGTGCTTATCCCTTTTCCAAAGGAGTTTAGCCCTTTTCCAAAGGAGTTTAGCCCTTTTCTAAAAGAGTTTAGTTAGCCCTTTTCCAAAGGTGTTTAGCCCTTTTCCAGAGGTGCTTAGCCTTTTTCCAAAGGTGTTTAGCCCTTTTCCAAAGGTGTTTAGCCCTTTTCCAAAGGTGTTAGCCCTTTTCCAAAGGTGAGCAGCCCTTTTCCAAAGGTGTTTAGCTCTTTTCCAAAGGTGTTAGCCCTTTTCCAAAGGTGTTTAGCCCTTTTCCAAAGGAGTTTACCCCTTTTCCAAAGGAGTTTAGCCCTTTTCCAAAAGAGTTTAGCCCTTTTCCAAAGGTGTTTAGCCCTTTTCCAAAGGTGTTTAGCCCTTTTCCAAAGGTGTTTAGCCCTTTTCCAAAGCTGAGCAGCACTTTTCCAAAGAAGTTTAGCTCTTTTCCAAAAGAGTTTAGCCCTTTTCCAAAGGTGTTTAGCCCTTTTCCAAAGGAGTTTACCCCTTTTCCAAAGGAGTTTAGCCCTTTTCCAAAAGAGTTTAGCCCTTTTCCAAAGGTGTTTAGCCCTTTTCCAAAGGTGTTTAGCCCTTTAACAAAGGTGTTTAGCCCTTTTCCAAAGCTGAGCAGCCCTTTTCCAAAGGTGTTTAGCTCTTTCCTAAAGAGTTTAGCCCTTTTCCAAAGGTGTTTAGCCCTTTTCCAAAGGAGTTTACCCCTTTTCCAAAGGAGTTTAGCCCTTTTCCAAAAGAGTTTAGTCCTTTTCTAAAAGAGTTTAGTTAGCCCTTTTCCAAAGGTGTTAGCCCTTTTCCAAAGGTGTTTAGCCCTTTTCCAAAGAAATTGAGCCCTTTTCCAAAGGTGTTTAGCCCTTTTTCAAAGGCGTTTAGCTCTTTTTTAAAGGTGAGCAGCCCTTTTCCAAAGGTGTTTAGCTCTTTTCTAAAGGTGTTAGCATTTTTCCAATGGTGCTTAGCCCTTTTCCAAAGGAGTTTAACCCTTTTCCAAAGGAGTTTAGCCCTTTTCCAAAGGTGTTTAGCCCTTCACCAAAGGTGAGCAGACCTTTTCCGAAGGTGTTTAGCTCTTTTTAAAGGTTAGCCCTTTTCCAAAGGTGAGCAGCCCTTTTCCAAAGGTGCTTATCCCTTTTCCAAAGGAGTTTAGCCCTTTTCCAAAGGAGTTTAGCCCTTTTCTAAAAGAGTTTAGTTAGCCCTTTTCCAAAGGTGTTTAGCCCTTTTCCAGAGGTGCTTAGCCCTTTTCCAAAGGTGTTTAGCCCTTTTCCAAAGGTGTTTAGCCCTTTTCCAAAGGTGTTAGCCCTTTTCCAAAGGTGAGCAGCCCTTTTCCAAAGGTGTTTAGCTCTTTTCCAAAGGTGTTAGCCCTTTTCCAAAGGTGTTTAGCCCTTTTCCAAAGGAGTTTACCCCTTTTCCAAAGGAGTTTAGCCCTTTTCCAAAAGAGTTTAGCCTTTTTCCAAAGGTGTTAAGCCCTTTTCCAAAGGTGTTTAGCCCTTTTCCAAAGGTGTTTAGCCCTTTTCCAAAGCTGAGCAGCCCTTTTCCAAAGGTGTTTAGCTCTTTTCCAAAAGAGTTTAGCCCTTTTCCAAAAGTGTTTAGCCCTTTTCCAAAGGTGTTTAGCCCTTTTCCAAAGGTGAGCAGCCCTTTTCCAAAGGTGTTTAGCTCTTTTCCAAAGGTGTTAGCCCTTTTCCAAAGGTGTTAGCCCTTTTCCAAAGGTGTTTAGCCCTTTTCCAACGGAGTTTAGCCCTTTTCCAAAGGAGTTTAGCCCTTTTCCAAAAGAGTTTAGCCCTTTTCCAGAGGTGTTTAGCCTTTTTCCAAAGGTGCTTAGCCCTTTTCCAAAGGAGTTTAGCCCCTTTCCAAAGGAGTTTAGCCCTCTTCCAAAGGTGTTTAGCCCTTTTCCTAAGGTGCTTAGCCCTTTTCCAAAGGTGTTTAGACCTTTTCCAAAGGTGTTAGCCCTTTTCCAAAGTTGAGCAGCCCTTTTCCAAAGGAGTTTAGCCCTTTTCCAAAGGTGTTTAGCCATTTTCCAAATGTGTTTAGCTCTTTTCCAAAGGTGTTTAGCCCTTTTCCAAAGGTGTTTAGCCCTTTTCCAAAGGAGTTGAGCCCTTTTCCAAAGGTGTTTAGCCCTTTTTCAAAGGTGTTTAGCTCTTTTCCAGAGGTGTTTAGCCTTTTTCCAAAGGTGCTTAGCCCTTTTCCAAAGGAGTTTAGCCCCTTTCCAAAGGAGTTTAGCCCTTTTCCAAAGGTGTTTAGCCCTTTTCCAAAGGAGTTTAGCCCTTTTCCAAAGGTGTTTAGCCCTTTTCCAAAGGAGTTGAGCCCTTTTCCAAAGGTGTTTAGCCCTTTTTCAAAGGTGTTTAGCTCTTTTCCAAAGGTGAGCAGCCCTTTTCTAAAGGTGTTTAGCTCTTTTCTAAAGGTGTTAGCATTTTTCCAATGGTGCTTAGCCCTTTTCCAAAGGAGTTTAGCCCTTTTCCAAAGGAGTTTAGCCCTTTTCCAAAGGTGTTTAGCCCTTTACCAAAGGTGAGCAGACCTTTTCCGAAGGTGTTTAGCTCCTTTTAAAGGTTAGCCCTTTTCCAAAGGTGAGCAGCCCTTTTCCAAAGGTGCTTATCCCTTTTCCAAAGGAGTTTAGCCCTTTTCCAAAGGAGTTTAGCCCTTTTCTAAAAGAGTTTAGTTAGCCCTTTTCCAAAGGTGTTTAGCCCTTTTCCAGAGGTGCTTAGCCCTTTTCCAAAGGTGTTTAGCCCTTTTCCAAAGGTGTTAGCCCTTTTCCAAAGGTGAGCAGCCCTTTTCCAAAGGTGTTTAGCTCTTTTCCAAAGGTGTTAGCCCTTTTCCAAAGGTGTTTAGCCCTTTTCCAAAGGAGTTTACCCCTTTTCCAAAGGAGTTTAGCCCTTTTCCAAAGGAGTTTAGCCCTTTTCCAAAAGAGTTTAGCCCTTTTCCAGAGGTGTTTAGCCTTTTTCCAAAGGTGCTTAGCCCTTTTCCAAAGGAGTTTAGCCCCTTTCCAAAGGAGTTTAGCCCTCTTCCAAAGGTGTTTAGCCCTTTTCCTAAGGTGCTTAGCCCTTTTCCAAAGGTGTTTAGACCTTTTCCAAAGGTGTTAGCCCTTTTCCAAAGTTGAGCAGCCCTTTTCCAAAGGAGTTTAGCCCTTTTCCAAAGGTGTTTAGCCATTTTCCAAATGTGTTTAGCTCTTTTCCAAAGGTGTTTAGCCCTTTTCCAAAGGTTTTTAGCCCTTTTCCAAAGGAGTTGAGCCCTTTTCCAAAGGTTTTTAGCCCTTTTTCAAAGGTGTTTAGCTCTTTTCCAAAGGTGAGCAGCCCTTTTCCAAAGGTGTTTAGCTCTTTTCTAAAGGTGTTAGCATTTTTCCAATGGTGCTTAGCCCTTTTCCAAAGGAGTTTAGCCCTTTTCCAAAGGAGTTTAGCCCTTTTCCAAAGGTGTTTAGCCCTTTACCAAAGGTGAGCAGACCTTTTCCGAAGGTGTTTAGCTCTTTTTAAAGGTTAGCCCTTTTCCAAAGGTGAGCAGCCCTTTTCCAAAGGTGCTTATCCCTTTTCCAAAGGAGTTTAGCCCTTTTCCAAAGGAGTTTAGCCCCTTTCCAAAGGAGTTTAGCCCTCTTCCAAAGGTGTTTAGCCCTTTTCCTAAGGTGCTTAGTCCTTTTCCAAAGGTGTTTAGACCTTTTCCAAAGGTGTTAGCCCTTTTCCAAAGTTGAGCAGCCCTTTTCCAAAGGAGTTTAGCCCTTTTCCAAAGGTGTTTAGCCATTTTCCAAATGTGTTTAGCTCTTTTCCAAAGGTGTTTAGCCCTTTTCCAAAGGTGTTTAGCCCTTTTCCAAAGGAGTTGAGCCCTTTTCCAAAGGTGTTTAGCCCTTTTTCAAAGGTGTTTAGCTCTTTTCTAAAGGTGAGCAGCCCTTTTCCAAAGGTGTTTAGCTCTTTTCTAAAGGTGTTAGCATTTTTCCAATGGTGCTTAGCCCTTTTCCAAAGGAGTTTAGCCCTTTTCCAAAGGAGTTTAGCCCTTTTCCAAAGGTGTTTAGCCCTTTACCAAAGGTGAGCAGACCTTTTCCGAAGGTGTTTAGCTCTTTTTAAAGGTTAGCCCTTTTCCAAAGGTGAGCAGCCCTTTTCCAAAGGTGCTTATCCCTTTTCCAAAGGAGTTTAGCCCTTTTCCAAAGGAGTTTAGCACTTTTCCAAAGGAGTTTAGCCCTTTTCCAAAAGAGTTTAGCCCTTTTCCAAAGGTGTTTAGCCCTTTTCCAAAGGTGTTTAGCCCTTTTCCAAAGGTGTTTAGCCCTTTTCCAAAGCTGAGCAGCCCTTTTCCAAAGGTGTTTAGCTCTTTTCCAAAAGAGTTTAGCCTTTCCCAAAGGTGTTTAGCCCTTTTCCAAAGGTGTTTAGCCCTTTTCCAAAGGTGAGCAGCCCTTTTCCAAAGGTGTTTAGCTCTTTTCCAAAGGTGTTAGCCCTTTTCCAAAGGTGTTAGCCCTTTTCCAAAGATGTTTAGCCCTTTTCCAACGGAGTTTTAAAGGCGGGCCCTCCCATCAGGAATCTCCACAACAACTTGGTTTCAGGCGTTGGATGAGTGAGTGGCTGGATGAGTGAGTGAGCAGATGAGTGAGTGACCGACTGAGTGAGTGGATGAATGGATGAGTAAATGGGTGAATAAGCGGGCGCGACGCGAGTGTATGAGTGAGTGGATGACTTAGAAGGTGAGTGAGTCGCTTACTAAATTAATTCCCACCACAAGTCAGTTCTTACTGAGCCAGCCTTCTTATTATGAAAAAAAGGTACACAAGTTAAGTGTTTGAACAAAATGAAGTACGCAAAGTCAAGGCACGGGTAAAAGTTAAAATAGAGAAATCAAAACAAATGTAAAAAGTGAACCGGTAAAACGCAAAAACAAAATAGGAATAAAAAGTAAAAAGTAAAAAGTAAATAGGTGAAAAGGACGAAAAGGTAAAACAAAACGAAAAACCAAAAACCAGCCTGTAGCCATAAAAACTGGCTAACCTATCAATTTGGTAACCTTATGGGTTTACCCTAACTACCTAACTTACGTACACTGGAATCGGGAGCTGATTCCAGCCGCCCGATTCCAGCGCGAGCTCGCAACGACTGACTGGCTGGCCCGATGCAGTTGCTGATCGCTGAGGGGGCGGGGCCCTGCATTGCCCGACCAATCAGCGACCAGTTGTGCACCAGTACATACAGAAAATATGTGTACATCATAAAAGTACATACAGAAAACACGTGTATATACCAAAATGAATAATCACTATCACTCACGCACCTCGTCTCCATGGGAAACTTCACAACAACTTGGTTTCAGGCGTTGGATGAGTGAGTGGCTGGATGAGTGAGTGAGTAGATGAGTGAGTGACCGACTGAGTGAGTGGATGAATGGATGAGTAAATGGGTGAATAAGCGGGCGCGACGCGAGTGTATGAGTGAGTGGATGACTTAGAAGGTGAGTGAGTCGCTTACTAAATTAATTCCCACCACAAGTCAGTTCTTACTGAGCCAGCCTTCTTATTATAAAAAAAGTTACACAAGTTAAGTGTTTGAACAAATTAAAGTACGCAAAGTCCAGGCACGGGTAAAAGTTAAAATAGAGAAATCAAAACAAATGTAAAAAGTGAACCGGTAAAACGCAAAAACAAAATATGAATAAAAAGTAAAAAGTAAAAAGTAAAAAGGTAAAAAGGACGAAAAGGTAAAAATAAACGAAAAACCAAGAACCAGCGAGTAGCCATAAAAACTGGCTAACCTATCAATTTGGTAACCTTATGGGTTTACCCTAACTACCTAACTTACGTACACTGGAATCGGGAGCTGATTCCAGCCGCCCGATTCCAGCGCGAGCTCGCAACGACTGACTGGCTGGCCCGATGCAGTTGCTGATCGCTGAGGGGGCGGGGCCCTGCATTGCCCGACCAATCAGCGACCAGTTGTGCACCAGTACATACAGAAAATATGTGTACATCAAAAAAGTACATACAGAAAACACGTGTATATACCAAAATGAATAATCACTATCACTCATGCACCTCGT
This sequence comes from Daptonema setosum, assembly GCA_964036265.1. NCBI lineage: Eukaryota > Metazoa > Nematoda > Chromadorea > Monhysterida > Xyalidae > Daptonema > Daptonema setosum. The sequence goes on along the minus strand of OZ038447.1, from coordinate 648,616 downwards.
CTCCCTCTCAACTCACTCACAATCCAGTGACATCAATCCAGTGACAACAATCCAGTGACATCTATTCAGTGACAACGATCGAGTGACATCAATCCAGTGACAACGATCGAGTGACATCAATCCAGTGACATCAATCGAGTGACAACGATCCAGTGACATCAATTCAGTGACAACGATCCAGTGACAGCAATACAGTGACAACGATCAAATGACATCAATCCAGTGACAACGGTCGAGTGATATCAATACAGTGACAAAGATCAAGTGACATCAATTCAGTGACACCAATCCAGTGACAACGACTGAGTGACACCAATCCAGTGACATCAATCGAGTGACATCAATTCAGTGACATCAATTCAGTGACAACAATCGAGTGACATCAATCCAGTTTCAACAATCTAGTGACATCAATTCAGTGACATCAATCCAGTTACAACGACCAAGTGACATCAATTCAGTGACAACGATCCAGTGACATCAATTCAGTGACATCCATCCAGTTACAACGACCAAGTGACATCAATTCAGTGACAACGATCCAATGACATCAATTCAGTGACATCAATCCAGTTACAACGACCAAGTGACATCAATTCAGTGACATCAATCCAGTGACAACAAACGAGTGACATCAATCCAGCGATAATGATCCAGTGACATCAATCCAGTGACAACAATCCAGTGACATCAATTCAGTGACAACGATCGAGTGACATCAATACAGTGACAACGATCGAGTGACATCAATCCAGTGACATCAATCGAGTGACAACGATCCAGTGATATCAATTCAGTGACAACGATCGAGTGACATCAATCCAGTGACAACGATCGAGTGACATCAATCCAGTGACAACGATCGAGTGACATCATTTCAGTGACATCAATTTAGTGACAACAATCGAGTGACATCAATCCAGTGACAACGATCCAGTGACATCAATCCAGTGTCAACAATCCAGTGACATCAATTCAGTGACAACGACCGAGTGACAGCAATCCAGTGACAACGATCGAGTGACATCAATCCAGTGACAACGATCGAGTGACAACGATGCAGTGACAACGATCCAGTGACAACGATCCAGTGACAACGATCCAGTGACAACGATCCAGTGACAACGATCGAGTGAAAATGAACGAGTGACATCGATCCAGTGACAACGATCCAGTGACAATGATCCAGTCACAACGATCCAGTGACAACGATCCAGTGACAACGATCCAGTGACAACGATCAAGTGACAACGATCCAGTGACAACGATCGAGTGAAAATGATCAAGTGACAACGATCCAGTGACAACGATCCAGTGACAACGATCCAGTGACAACGATCCAGTGACAATGATCCAGTGACAACGATCCAGTGACAACGATCCAGTGACAATGATCCAGTGACAACGATCGAGAGGATCCAGTGACAACGATCCAGTGACAGCGATCCAGTGACAACGATTCAGCGACAACGATCGAGTGACAATGATCGAGTGTTCCAGTGACAACGATCCAGTGACAATGATCCAGTGACAACGATCCAGTGACAACGATCCAGTGACAACAATCGAGTGACAATGATTGAGTGACAATGATCGAGTGACAACGATCGAGTGACAACGACCCAGTGACAAAGATCCAGTGACAACGATCCAGTGACATCGATCCAGTGACAATGATCGAGTGACAACGATCCAGTGACTACGATCAACGATCCAGTGACAACGATCCAGTGACAATGATCCAGTGACAACGATCCAGTGACAACGATCCAGTGACAATGATCCAGTGACAACGATCCAGTGACAACGATCGAGTGACAACGATCGAGTGAAAATGATTGAGTGACAAAGATCCAGTGACAACGATCCAGTGACAATGATCCAGTGACAACGATCCAGTGACAACGGTCCAGTGACAACGATCGAGTGACAATGATTGAGTGACAATGATCGAGTGACAACGATCGAGTGACAACGATCCAGTGACAATGATCCAGTGACAACGATCCAGTGACAACGATCCAGTGACAACGATCCAGTGACAACGATCAAGTGAAAACGATCCAGTGACAACGATCAAATGAAAATGATCAAGTGACATCGATCCAGTGACAACGATCCAGTGACAATGATCCAGTGACAACGATCCAGTGACAACGATTCAGTGACAATGATCCAGTGACAACAATCGAGTGGATCCAGTGACAACGATCCAGTGACAACGATCCAGTGACAACGATTCAGCGACAACGATCGAGTGACAATGATCGAGTGTTCCAGTGACAACGATCCAGTGACAATGATCCAGTGACAACGATCCAGTGACAACGATCCAGTGACAACGATCGAGTGCCAATGATCGAGTGTTCCAGTGACAACGATCCAGTGACAATGATCCAGTGACAACGATCCAGTGACAACGATCCAGTGACAACGATCGAGTGACAATGATTGAGTGACAATGATCGAGTGACAACGATCGAGTGACAACGATCCAGTGACAAAGATCCAGTGACAACGATCCAGTGACAATGATCCAGTGACAACGATTCAGTGACAACGATCGAGTGACAATGATCGAGTGACAACGAACCAGTGACTACGATCAACGATCCAGTGACAACGATCCAGTGACAATGATCCAGTGACAACGATCCAGTGACAACGATCCAGTGACAATGATCCAGTGACAACGATCGAGTGACAACGATCCGGTGACAACGATCGAGTGACAACGATCCAGTGACAACGATCCAGTGACAACGATCGAGTGACAACGATATAGTGACAACGATCGAGTGACAACGATCCATTGACAACGATCCAGTGAAAACGATCCAGTGACAACGATCCAGTGACAATGATCCAGTGACAACGATCGAGTGACAACGATCCAAAGACAACGATTCAGTGACAACGTTCCAGTGACAACGATCGAGTGACAACGATCGAGTGACAATGATTCAGTGACAACGATCGAGTGACAACGATCCAGTGACAAAGATCCAGTGACAACGATCCAGTGACAACGATCCAGTGACAACGATTCAGTGACAAGGATCGAGTGACAATGATCGAGTGACAACGATCCAGTGTCAACGATCAACGATCCAGTGACAACGATCCAGTGACAACGATCCAGTGACAACGATCGAGTGACAATGATCGAGTGACAACGATCCAGTGACAGCGATCCAGTGACAACGATCCAGTGACAACGATCCAGTGACAACTATCCAGTGACAACGATCCAGTGACAACAATCCAGAGACAACGATCCAGTGACAACGATCCAGTGACAATGATCGAGTGACAAGGATCCGTTGATAACGATCCAGTGACAACGATCCAGTGACAACGATCCAGTGACAAAGATCCAGTGACAACGATCCAGTGACAACGATTCAGTTACAACAATCCAGTGACAACGATCCAAAGACAACGATCCAGTGACAAAGATCCGGTGACAACGATCGAGTGACAATGATCCAGTGACAACGATCCAGTGAAAACGATCCAGTGACAACGATCCAGTGACAACGATCCAGTGACAACGATCGAGTGACAACGATCCAAAGACAACGATTCAGTGACAAGGATCGAGTGACAATGATCGAGTGACATCAATCCAGTGACAACGATCGAGTGACATCATTTCAGTGACATCAATTTAGTGACAACAATCGAGTGACATCAATCCAGTGACAACGATCCAGTGACATCAATCCAGTGTCAACAATCCAGTGACATCAATTCAGTGACAACGACCGAGTGACAGCAATCCAGTGACAACGATCGAGTGACATCAATCCAGTGACAACGATCGAGTGACAACGATGCAGTGACAACGATCCAGTGACAACGATCCAGTGACAACGATCCAGTGACAACGATCCAGTGACAACGATCGAGTGAAAATGAACGAGTGACAACGATCCAGTGACAACGATCCAGTGACAATGATCCAGTCACAACGATCCAGTGACAACGATCCAGTGACAACGATCCAGTGACAACGATCAAGTGACAACGATCCAGTGACAACGATCGAGTGAAAATGATCAAGTGACAACGATCCAGTGACAACGATCCAGTGACAACGATCCAGTGACAACGATCCAGTGACAATGATCCAGTGACAACGATCCAGTGACAACGATCCAGTGACAATGATCCAGTGACAACGATCGAGAGGATCCAGTGACAACGATCCAGTGACAGCGATCCAGTGACAACGATTCAGCGACAACGATCGAGAGACAATGATCGAGTGTTCCAGTGACAACGATCCAGTGACAATGATCCAGTGACAACGATCCAGTGACAACGATCCAGTGACAACAATCGAGTGACAATGATTGAGTGACAATGATCGAGTGACAACGATCGAGTGACAACGACCCAGTGACAAAGATCCAGTGACAACGATCCAGTGACATCGATCCAGTGACAATGATCGAGTGACAACGATCCAGTGACTACGATCAACGATCCAGTGACAACGATCCAGTGACAATGATCCAGTGACAACGATCCAGTGACAACGATCCAGTGACAATGATCCAGTGACAACGATCCAGTGACAACGATCGAGTGACAACGATCGAGTGAAAATGATTGAGTGACAAAGATCCAGTGACAACGATCCAGTGACAATGATCCAGTGACAACGATCCAGTGACAACGGTCCAGTGACAACGATCGAGTGACAATGATTGAGTGACAATGATCGAGTGACAACGATCGAGTGACAACGATCCAGTGACAATGATCCAGTGACAACGATCCAGTGACAACGATCCAGTGACAACGATCCAGTGACAACGATCAAGTGAAAACGATCCAGTGACAACGATCAAATGAAAATGATCAAGTGACATCGATCCAGTGACAACGATCCAGTGACAATGATCCAGTGACAACGATCCAGTGACAACGATTCAGTGACAATGATCCAGTGACAACAATCGAGTGGATCCAGTGACAACGATCCAGTGACAACGATCCAGTGACAACGATTCAGCGACAACGATCGAGTGACAATGATCGAGTGTTCCAGTGACAACGATCCAGTGACAATGATCCAGTGACAACGATCCAGTGACAACGATCCAGTGACAACGATCGAGTGCCAATGATCGAGTGTTCCAGTGACAACGATCCAGTGACAATGATCCAGTGACAACGATCTAGTGACAACGATCCAGTGACAACGATCGAGTGACAATGATTGAGTGACAATGATCGAGTGACAACGATCGAGTGACAACGATCCAGTGACAAAGATCCAGTGACAACGATCCAGTGACAATGATCCAGTGACAACGATTCAGTGACAACGATCGAGTGACAATGATCGAGTGACAACGAACCAGTGACTACGATCAACGATCCAGTGACAACGATCCAGTGACAATGATCCAGTGACAACGATCCAGTGACAACGATCCAGTGACAATGATCCAGTGACAACGATCGAGTGACAACGATCCGGTGACAACGATCGAGTGACAACGATCCAGTGACAACGATCCAGTGACAACGATCGAGTGACAACGATATAGTGACAACGATCGAGTGACAACGATCCATTGACAACGATCCAGTGAAAACGATCCAGTGACAACGATCCAGTGACAATGATCCAGTGACAACGATCGAGTGACAACGATCCAAAGACAACGATTCAGTGACAACGTTCCAGTGACAACGATCGAGTGACAACGATCGAGTGACAATGATTCAGTGACAACGATCGAGTGACAACGATCCAGTGACAAAGATCCAGTGACAACGATCCAGTGACAACGATCCAGTGACAACGATTCAGTGACAAGGATCGAGTGACAATGATCGAGTGACAACGATCCAGTGTCAACGATCAACGATCCAGTGACAACGATCCAGTGACAACGATCCAGTGACAACGATCGAGTGACAATGATCGAGTGACAACGATCCAGTGACAGCGATCCAGTGACAACGATCCAGTGACAACGATCCAGTGACAACTATCCAGTGACAACGATCCAGTGACAACAATCCAGAGACAACGATCCAGTGACAACGATCCAGTGACAATGATCGAGTGACAAGGATCCGTTGATAACGATCCAGTGACAACGATCCAGTGACAACGATCCAGTGACAAAGATCCAGTGACAACGATCCAGTGACAACGATACAGTTACAACAATCCAGTGACAACGATCCAAAGACAACGATCCAGTGACAAAGATCCGGTGACAACGATCGAGTGACAACGATTCAGTGACAACGATCCAGTGACAACGATCGAGTGACAACGATATAGTGACAACGATCGAGTGACAACGATCCAGTGACAACGATCCAGTGAAAACGATCCAGTGACAACGATCCAGTGACAACGATCCAGTGACAACGATCGAGTGACAACGATCCAAAGACAACGATTCAGTGACAAGGATCGAGTGACAATGATCGAGTGACAACGATCCAGTGACAACGATCAACGATCCAGGAACAACGATCCAGTGACAACGATCCAGTGACAACGATCGAGTGACAATGATCGAGTGACAACGATCCAGTGACAGCGATCCAGTGACAACGATCCAGTGACAACGATCCAGTGACAACTATCCAGTGACAACGATCCAGTGACAACGAGCCAGAGACAACGATCCAGTGACAACGATCCAGTGACAACGATCCAGTGACAACTATCCAGTGACAACGATCCAGTGACAACGAACCAGAGACAACGATCCAGAGACAACGATCCAGTGACAACGATCCAGTGACAATGATCGAGTGACAATGATCCGTTGACAACGATCCAGTGACAACGATCCAGTGACAACGATCGAGTGGATCCAGTGACAACGATCCAGGGACAACGATCCAGTGACAATGATTCAGCGACAACGATCGAGTGACAATGATCGAGTGTTCCAGTGACAACGATGCAGTGACAATGATCCAGTGACAACGATCCAGTGACAACGATTCAGTGACAACGATCGAGTGACAATGATTGAGTGACAATGATCGAGTGACAATGATCGAGTGACAACGATCGAGTGACAACGATCCAGTGACAACGATCCAGTGACAACGATCGAGTGACAACGATATAGTGACAACGATCGAGTGACAACGATCCATTGACAACGATCCAGTGAAAACGATCCAGTGACAACGATCCAGTGACAATGATCCAGTGACAACGATCGAGTGACAACGATCCAAAGACAACGATTCAGTGACAACGTTCCAGTGACAACGATCGAGTGACAACGATCGAGTGACAATGATTCAGTGACAACGATCGAGTGACAACGATCCAGTGACAAAGATCCAGTGACAACGATCCAGTGACAACGATCCAGTGACAACGATTCAGTGACAAGGATCGAGTGACAATGATCGAGTGACAACGATCCAGTGTCAACGATCAACGATCCAGTGACAACGATCCAGTGACAACGATCCAGTGACAACGATCGAGTGACAATGATCGAGTGACAACGATCCAGTGACAGCGATCCAGTGACAACGATCCAGTGACAACGATCCAGTGACAACTATCCAGTGACAACGATCCAGTGACAACAATCCAGAGACAACGATCCAGTGACAACGATCCAGTGACAATGATCGAGTGACAAGGATCCGTTGATAACGATCCAGTGACAACGATCCAGTGACAACGATCCAGTGACAAAGATCCAGTGACAACGATCCAGTGACAACGATTCAGTTACAACAATCCAGTGACAACGATCCAAAGACAACGATCCAGTGACAAAGATCCGGTGACAACGATCGAGTGACAACGATTCAGTGACAACGATCCAGTGACAACGATCGAGTGACAACGATATAGTGACAACGATCGAGTGACAACGATCCAGTGACAACGATCCAGTGAAAACGATCCAGTGACAACGATCCAGTGACAACGATCCAGTGACAACGATCGAGTGACAACGATCCAAAGACAACGATTCAGTGACAAGGATCGAGTGACAATGATCGAGTGACAACGATCCAGTGACAACGATCAACGATCCAGGAACAACGATCCAGTGACAACGATCCAGTGACAACGATCGAGTGACAATGATCGAGTGACAACGATCCAGTGACAGCGATCCAGTGACAACGATCCAGTGACAACGATCCAGTGACAACTATCCAGTGACAACGATCCAGTGACAACGAACCAGAGACAACGATCCAGTGACAACGATCCAGTGACAACGATCCAGTGACAACTATCCAGTGACAACGATCCAGTGACAACGAACCAGAGACAACGATCCAGAGACAACGATCCAGTGACAACGATCCAGTGACAATGATCGAGTGACAATGATCCGTTGACAACGATCCAGTGACAACGATCCAGTGACAACGATCCAGTGACAACGATCGAGTGACAACGATGCAGTGACAACGATCCAGTGACAACGATCCAGTGACAACGATCCAGTGACAACGAACCAGAGACAACGATCCAGTGACAACGATCCAGTGACAACGATCCAGTGACAACGATCCAGTGACAACGATCCAGTGACAACGATCGAGTGCCAATGATCGAGTGTTCCAGTGACAACGATCCAGTGACAATGATCCAGTGACAACGATCCAGTGACAACGATCCAGTGACAACGATCGAGTGACAATGATTGAGTGACAATGATCGAGTGACAACGATCGAGTGACAACGATCCAGTGACAAAGATCCAGTGACAACGATCCAGTGACAATGATCCAGTGACAACGATTCAGTGACAACGATCGAGTGACAATGATCGAGTGACAACGAACCAGTGACTACGATCAACGATCCAGTGACAACGATCCAGTGACAATGATCCAGTGACAACGATCCAGTGACAACGATCCAGTGACAATGATCCAGTGACAACGATCGAGTGACAACGATCCGGTGACAACGATCGAGTGACAACGATCCAGTGACAACGATCCAATGACAACGATCGAGTGACAACGATATAGTGACAACGATCGAGTGACAACGATCCAGTGACAACGATCCAGTGAAAACGATCCAGTGACAACGATCCAGTGACAATGATCAAGTGACAACGATCCATTAACAACGATCCAGTGACAACGATCCAGTGACAACGATACAGTGACAACGATCCAGTGACAACGATCCAGTGACAACGATTCAGTGACAACGATCCAGTGACAACGATCCAGTGACCACGATCCAGTGACAACGATCCAGTGACAACGATCCAGTGACAACGATCCAGTGACAACGATCCAGTGACAACGATCCAGTGACAACGATCCAGTGACCTCGATCCAGTGACAAGGATCCAGTGACAACGATCCAGTGACAACGATACAGTGACAACGATCCAGTGACAACGATCCAGTGACAACGATCCAGTGACAACGATCCAGTGACATCAATCCAGTGACAACAAATCAGTGACATCAATTCAGTGACAACGATCCAGTGACAACGATCCAGTGACAACGATTCAGTGACAACGATCCAGTGACAACGATCCAGTGACAACGATCCAGTGACAACGATCCAGTGACAACGATCCAGTGACAATGATCGAGTGACAATGATCCGTTGACAACGATCCAGTGACAACGATCCAGTGACAACGATCCAGTGACTACGATCGAGTGACAACGATGCAGTGACAACGATCCAGTGACAACGATCCAGTGACAACGATCCAGTGACAACGAACCAGAGACAACGATCCAGTGACAACGATCCAGTGACAACGATCCAGTGACAACGATCCAGTGACAACGATCCAGTGACAACGATCGAGTGCCAATGATCGAGTGTTCCAGTGACAACGATCCAGTGACAATGATCCAGTGACAACGATCCAGTGACAACGATCCAGTGACAACGATCGAGTGACAATGATTGAGTGACAATGATCGAGTGACAACGATCGAGTGACAACGATCCAGTGACAAAGATCCAGTGACAACGATCCAGTGACAATGATCCAGTGACAACGATTCAGTGACAACGATCGAGTGACAATGATCGAGTGACAACGAACCAGTGACTACGATCAACGATCCAGTGACAACGATCCAGTGACAATGATCCAGTGACAACGATCCAGTGACAACGATCCAGTGACAATGATCCAGTGACAACGATCGAGTGACAACGATCCGGTGACAACGATCGAGTGACAACGATCCAGTGACAACGATCCAGTGACAACGATCGAGTGACAACGATATAGTGACAACGATCGAGTGACAACGATCCAGTGACAACGATCCAGTGAAAACGATCCAGTGACAACGATCCAGTGACAATGATCAAGTGACAACGATCCATTAACAACGATCCAGTGACAACGATCCAGTGACAACGATACAGTGACAACGATCCAGTGACAACGATCCAGTGACAACGATTCAGTGACAACGATCCAGTGACAACGATCCAGTGACCACGATCCAGTGACAACGATCCAGTGACAACGATCCAGTGACAACGATCCAGTGACAACGATCCAGTGACAACGATCCAGTGACAACGATCCAGAGACCTCGATCCAGTGACAAGGATCCAGTGACAACGATCCAGTGACAACGATACAGTGACAACGATCCAGTGACAACGATCCAGTGACAACGATCCAGTGACAACGATCCAGTGACATCAATCCAGTGACAACAAATCAGTGACATCAATTCAGTGACAACGATCCAGTGACAACGATCCAGTGACAACGATTCAGTGACAACGATCCAGTGACAACGATCCAGTGACAACGATCCAGTGACAACGATCCAGTGACAACGATCCAGTGACAACGATCCATTAACAACGATCCAGTGACAACGATCGAGTGACAATGATCGACTGACAACGATCGAGTGACAACGATCCAGTGACAACGATCCAGTGACAACGATCCAGTGACAACGATCCAAAGACAACGACCAAGTGACAACGTTCCAGTGACAACGATACAGTGACAACGATCCAGTGACAACGATCCAGTGACAACGATCCAGTGACAACGATCCAGTGACCACGATCCAGTGACAACGATCCAGTGACAACGATCCAGTGACAACGATACAGTGACAACGATCCAGTGACAACGATCCAGTGACAACGATCGAGTGACAACGATCCAATGACAACGATCCAGTGACAACGATCCAGTGACAACGATCCAGTGACAACGATCCAAAGACAACGACCAAGTGACAACGTTCCAGTGACAACGATCCAGTGACAACGATCCAAAGACAACGATCCAGTGACAACGATCCAGTGACAACGATCGAGTGACAATGATGGAGTGACAATTATCGAGTGACAACGATCCAGTGACAACGATCCAGTGACCACGATCCAGTGACAACGATCCAGTGACAACGATCCAGTGACAACGATACAGTGACAACGATCCAGTGACAACGATCCAGTGACAACGATCCAGTGACAACGATCCAGTGACAACGATCCAAAGGCAAAGATCCAGTGATAACGTTCCAGTGACAACGATCGAGTGACAATGATTCAGTGACAACGATCGAGTGACACTGATTCAGTGACAACGATCGAGTGACAATGATTCAGTGACAACGATCGAGTGACAGTAATTCAGTGACAACGATCGAGTGACAACGATCCAGTGACAAAGATCCAGTGACAACGATCCAGTGACAACGATCCAGTGACAACGATCCAGTGACCACGATCAACGATCTAGTGACAACGATCCAGTGACAATGATCCAATGACAACGATCCAGTGACAACGATCCAGTGACAATGATCCAGTGACAACGATCCAGTGACAACGATCCAGTGACAACGATCGAGTGACAACGATCCAGTGACAACGATCCAGTGACAACGATCCAGTGACAACGATCCAGTGACAACGATCCAGTGACAACGATCGAGTGACAACGATGCAGTGACAACGATCCAGTGAAAACGATCCAGTGACAACGATCCAGTGACAACGTTCCAGTGACAACGATCCAGTGACAACGATCGAGTGACAACGATCCAGTGACAACGATCCAGTGACAACGATCCAGTGACAACGATCCAGTGACAACGATCCAGTGACAACGATCGAGTGACAACGATGCAGTGACAACGATCCAGTGACAACGATCCAGTGACAACGATCCAGTGACAACGATCGAGTGACAATGATCGAGTGACAACGATCCAGTGACAACGATCCAGTGACAACGATCCAGTGACAACAATCGGGTGAAAATGAGCGAGTGACAAAGATCCAGTGACAACGATCCAGTGACAATGATCCAGTGACAACGATCCAGTGACAACGATCCAGTGACAACGATCCAGTGACAACGATCAAGTGACAACGATCCAGTGACAACGATCGAGTGAAAATGATCAAGTGACAACGATCCAGTAACAACGATCCAGTGACAACGATCCAGTGACAACGATCAAGTGACAATGATCCAGTTACAACGATCCAGTGACAATGATCCAGTGACAACGATCGAGTGGATCCAGTGACAACGATCCAGGGACAACGATCCAGTGACAATGATTCAGCGACAACGATCGAGTGACAATGATCGAGTGTTCCAGTGACAACGATGCAGTGACAATGATCCAGTGACAACGATCCAGTGACAACGATTCAGTGACAACGATCGAGTGACAATGATTGAGTGACAATGATCGAGTGACAACGATCGAGTGACAACGGTCCAGTGACAAAGATCCAGTGACAACGATCCAGTGACAACGATCCAGTGACAACGATTCAGTGACAACGATCGAGTGACAAAGATCGAGTGACAACGATCCAGTGACTACGATCAACGATCCAGTGACAACGATCCAGTGACAATGATCCAGTGACAACGATCCAGTGACAACGATCCAGTGACAATGATCCAGTGACAACGATCCAGTGACAACGATCGAGTGACAACGATCGAGTGAAAATGATCGAGTGACAACGATCCAGTGACAACGATCCAGTGACAACGATCCAGTGACAACGATCCAGTGACAACGATCCAGTGACAACGATCCAGTGACAACGATACAGTGACAACGATCCAGTGACAACGATCCAGTGACAACGATCCAGTGACCACGATCCAGTGACAACGATCCAGTGACAACGATCCAGTGACAACGATACAGTGACAACGATCCAGTGACAACGATCCAAATACAACGATCCAGTGACAACGATCCAGTGACAACGATCGAGTGACAATGATGGAGTGACAATTATCTAGTGACAACGATCCAGTGACAACGATCAAGTGACCACGATCCAGTGACAACGATCCAGTGACAACGATCCAGTGACAACGATACAGTGACAACGATCCAGTGACAACGATCCAGTGACAACGATCCAGTGACCACGATCCAGTGACAACGATCCAGTGACAACGATCCAGTGACAACGATACAGTGACAACGATCCAGTGACAACGATCCAGTGACAACGATCCAGTGACAACGATTCAGTGACAACGATCCAAAGACAACGATCCAGTGACAACGATCCAGTGACAGCGATCGAGTGACAATGATCGAGTGACAACGATCCAGTGACAACGATCCAGTGACAACGATCCAGTGACAACGGTCTAGTGACAACGATCCAGTGACAATGATCCAAAGGCAAAGATCCAGTGACAACGTTCCAGTGACAACGATCGAGTGACAATGATTCAGTGACAACGATCGAGTGACACTGATTCAGTGACAACGATCGAGTGACAATGATTCAGTGACAACGATCGAGTGACAGTGATTCAGTGACAACGATCGAGTGACAATGATCCAGTGACAAAGATCCAGTGACAACGATCCAGTGACAACGATCCAGTGACAACGATTCAGTGACAACGATCGAGTGACAATGATCGAACGACAACGATCCAGTGACAACGATCCAGTGACAACGATCGAGTGACAACGATCCAGTTACAACGATCCAGTGACAACGATCCAGTGACAACGATCCAGTGACAACGATCGAGTGACAACAATCGAGTGACAACGATGCAGTGACAACGATCCAGTGACAACGATCCAGTGACAACGATCCAGTGACAACGATCGAGTGACAATGATCGAGTGACAACGATCCAGTGACAACGATCCAGTGACAACGATCCAGTGACAACGATAGAGTGAAAATGAACGAGTGACAACGATCCGGTGACAACGATCCAGTGACAATGATCCAGTGACAACGATCCAGTGACAACGATCCAGTGACAACGATCCAGTGACAACGATCAAGTGACAACGATCCAGTGACAACGATCGGGTGAAAATGATCAAGTGACAACGATCCAGTGACAACGATCCAGTGACAACGATCCAGTGACAACGATCCAGTGACAATGATCCAGTGACAACGATCCAGTGACAACGATCCAGTGACAATGATCCAGTGACAACGATCGAGCGGATCCAGTGACAACGATCCAGTGACAACGATCCAGTGACAACGATTCAGCGACAACGATCGAGTGACAATGATCGAGTGTTCCAGTGACAACGATCCAGTGACAATGATCCAGTGACAACGATCCAGTGACAACGGTCCAGTGACAACGATCGAGTGACAATGATTGAGTGACAATGATCGAGTGACAACGATCGAATGACAACGATCCAGTGACAAAGATCCAGTGACAACGATCCAGTGACAACGATCCAGTGACAACGATTCAGTGACAACGATCGAGTGACAATGATCGGATGACGACGATCCAGTGACTACGATCAACGATCCAGTGACAACGATCCAGTGACAATGATTGTTGTCACTCAATCATTGTCACTCTATCGTTGTCACTGGATCGTTGACAATGACCCATGACAATGACCCACGACAATGACCCATGACAATGATCCATGACAATGACCCATGACACTGAGCCATGACAATGACCCATGACAATGACCCATGAAAATGACCCATGACAAAGACCCATGACAATGACACATGACAATGACCCACGCAATGACCCACAACACGAAGACCCGCAACAATGACTCACGACAATGACCCACGACAATGACCCACGACAATGACCCATGACAATGATCCATGACAATGATCCATGACAATGACCTCCGGGTCTTCGTGTTGTGGGTCTTCGTGTTGTGGGTCATTGTCGCGGTCTTCGTGTTGTGAGTGATTGTCGTGGGTCATTGTCATGGGTCATTGTCATGGGTCATTGTCATGGGTCATTGTCATGGGTCATTGTCATGGGTCATTGTCATGGGTCATTGTCGCGGGTCATTGTCGTGGGTCATTGTCATGGGTCATTGTCATGGGTCATTGTCATGGGTCATTGTCATGGGTCATTGTTGTGGGTCATTGTCATGGGTCATTGTCATGGATCATTGTCATGGGTCATTGTCATGGGTCATTGTCGTGGGTCATTGTCATGGGTCATTGTCATGGGTCATTGTCATGGGTCATTGTCATGGGTCATTATCATGAGTCATTGTCGTGGGTCATTGTCATGGGTCATTGTCATGTGTCATTGTCATGGGTCATTGTCATGGTTCATTGTCATGGGCCATTGTCATGGGTCATTGTCATGGGTCATTGTCGTGGGTCATTGTCGTGGGTCATTGTCATGGGTCATTGTCATGTGTCATTGTCATGGGTCATTGTCATGGGTCATTGTCATGGGTCATTGTCATGGGTCATTGTCATGGGTCATTGTCATGGGTCATTGTCATGGGTCATTGTTGTGGGTCATTGTCATGGGTCATTGTCATGGATCATTGTCATGGGTCATTGTCATGGGTCATTGTCGTGGGTCATTGTCATGGGTCATTGTCATGGGTCATTGTCATGGGTCATTGTCATGGGTCATTATCATGAGTCATTGTCGTGGGTCATTGTCATGGGTCATTGTCATGTGTCATTGTCATGGGTCATTGTCATGGTTCATTGTCATGGGCCATTGTCATGGGTCATTGTCATGGGTCATTGTCGTGGGTCATTGTCGTGGGTCATTGTCATGGGTCATTGTCATGTGTCATTGTCATGGGTCATTGTCATGGGCCATTGTCATGGGTCATTGTCATGGGTCATTGTCGTGGGTCATTGTCGTGGGTCATTGCCAGTACACCCGCACCACCGATTTTATGATGTCAGTACACCCGCACCACCATATTTATGACGCCAGTACACCCGCACCACCAATTTTATGAAGCCAGTACACCCGCACCATCGATTTTATGATATCAGTACACCCGCACCACCATATTTATGACGCCAGTACACCCGCACCACCAATTTTATGATGCCAGTACACCCGCACCACCGATTTTACGATGCCAGTACACCTGCACCACCGATTTTAAGATGCCAGTACACCCGCACCACCATTTTTATGATGCCAGTCCACCCGCACCACCGCTTTTATGATGCCAGTACACTCGCACCACCAATTTTATGACGCCAGTACACCCGCAACACCAATTTTATGATGCCAGTACACCCGCACCACCGATTTTATGATGCCAGTACACCCGCACCACCATTTTATGATGCCAGTACACCTGCACCACCGATTTTATGATGCCAGTACACCCGCACCACCGCTTTTATGATGCCAGTACACTCGCACCACCAATTTTATGACGCCAGTACACCCGCACCACCAATTGTATGATGCCAGTAAACCTGCACCACTGATTTTATGATGCCAGTACACGCGCACCACCAATTTTATGATGCCAGTACACCCGCACCACCAATTTTATGATGCCGGTTCACCCGCACCACCAATTTTATGATGCCAGTACACTCGCACCACCAATTTTATGATGCCAGTACACCCGCACCACCGCTTTTATGATGCCAGTACACTCGCACCATCAATTTTATGACGCCAGTACACCCGCACCACCAATTTTATGATGCCAGTACACCCGCACCACCGATTTTATGATGCCAGTACACCCGCACCACCATTTTATGATGCCAGTACACCTGCACCACCAATTTTATGACGCCAGTACACCCGCACCACCAATTGTATGATGCCAGTACACCCGCACCACAAATTTTATGATGGATATACACCCGCACCACCGATTTTCTGATGTCAGTACACCCGCACTACCAATTTTATGATGCCAGTACACGTGCACCACCAATTTTATGATGCCAGTACACCCGCACCACCGATTTTATGATGCCAGTACACCCGCACCACCATTTTATGATGCCAGTACACCTGCACCACCAATTTTATGACGCCAGTACACCCGCACCACCAATTGTATGATGCCAGTACACCCGCACCACCAATTTTATGATGGATATACACCCGCACCACCGATTTTCTGATGTCAGTACACCCGCACTACCAATTTTATGATGCCAGTACACGTGCACCACCAATTTTATGATGCCAGTACACCCGCACCATCAATTTTTGTGATGCCAGTACACCTGCACCACCGATTTTATGATGCCAGTACACGCGCACCACCAATTTTATGATGTCAGTACACCCGCACCACCGATTTTATGATGTCAGTACACCCGCACCACCATATTTATGACGCCAGTACACCCGCACCACTAATTTTATGATGCCAGTACAACCGCACCACCGATTTTATGATGCCAGTACACCCGCACCACCTATTTTATGATGTCAGTACACCCGCACCACCAATTGTATGATGTCAGTACACCCGCACCACCATATTTATGACGCCAGTACACCCGCACCACCAATTGTATGCTGCCAGTACA
Source organism: Daptonema setosum (assembly GCA_964036265.1). Taxonomy (NCBI): domain Eukaryota; kingdom Metazoa; phylum Nematoda; class Chromadorea; order Monhysterida; family Xyalidae; genus Daptonema; species Daptonema setosum. The sequence continues at coordinate 630,813 of OZ038447.1, read as the reverse complement.
CACGCACCACCTATTTTATGATGTCAGTACACCCGCACCACCAATTTTATGATGTCAGTACACCCGCACCACCATATTTATGACGCCAGTACACCCGCACCACCAGTTTTATGATTCCAGTACACCCGCACCACCAGTTTTATGATTCCAGTACACCCGCACCACTAATTTTATGATGCCAGTACACCCGCACCACCTATTTTACGATGCCAGTACACCCGTACCACCAATTTTATGATGCCAGTACACCCGCACCACCGATTTTATGATGCCAGTACACCCGCACCACCAATTTTATGAAGCCAGTACACCCGCACCACCGATTTTATGATGTCAGTACACCCGCACCACCATATTTATGACGCCAGTACACCCGCACCACCAATTTTATAAAGCCAGTACATCCGCACCATCGATTTTATGATATCAGTACACCCGCACCACCATATTTATGACGCCAGTACACCCGCACCACCAATTTTATGATGCCAGTACACCCGCACCACCGATTTTACGATGCCAGTACACCCGCACCACCGATTTTAAGATGCCAGTACACCCGCACCACCAATTTTATGATGCCAGTCCACCCGCACCACCGCTTTTACGATGCCAGTACACTCGCACCACCAATTTTATGACCCCAGTACACCAGCACCACCAATTTTATGATGCCAGTACACCCGCACCACCGATTTTATGATGCCAGTACACCCGCACCACCATTTTATGATGCCAGTACACCTGCACCACCGATTTTATGATGCCAGTACACCCGCACTACCGCTTTTATGATGCCAGTACACTCGCACCACCAATTTTATGACGCCAGTACACCCGCACCACCAATTGTATGATGCCAGTACACCTGCACCACTGATTTTATGATGCCAGTACACGCGCACCACCAATTTTATGATGCCAGTACACCCGCACCACCAATTTTATGATGCCGGTTCACCCGCACCACCAATTTTATGATGCCAGTACACCCGCACCACCGATTTTATGATTCCAGAACACCCGCACCACCAATTTTATGATGCCAGTACACCGGCACCACCAATTTTATGATGCCAGTACACCCGCACCACCATTTTTATGATGCCAGTACACCCGCACCGCCAATTTTATGATGTCAGTACACCCGAAACACCATATTTATGACGCCAGTACACTCGCACCACCCAATTTTATGATGCCAGTACACCCGCACCACCAATTTTATGATGCCAGTACACCCGCACCACCGATTTTATGACGCCAGTACACCCGCACCACCAATTTTATGAAGCCAGTACACCCGCACCACCGATTTTATAAAATCAGTACACCCGCATCACCATATTTATGACGCCAGTACACCCGCACCACCAATTTTATGATGCCAGTACACCCGCACCACCGATTTTAAGATGCCAGTACACCCGCACCACCAATTTTATGATGCCAGTACACCCGCACCACCGCTTTTATGATGCCAGTACACTCGCACCATCAATTTTATGACGCCAGTACACCCGCACCACCAATTTTATGATGGCAGTACACCCGCACCACCGATTTTATGATGCCAGTACACCCGCACCACCGATTTTATGATGTCAGTACACCCGCACCACCGATTTTATGATGTCAGTACACCCGCACCACCAATTTTATGATGTCAGTACACCCGCACCACCGATTTTTTCAATCCAGTACACCCGCACCACCAATTTTATGATGTCAGTACACCCGCACCACCATATTTATGACGCCAGTACACCCGCACCACCAATTGTATGCTGCCAGTACACCCGCACCACCTGTTTTATGATGTCAGTACACCCGCACCACCAATTTTATAATGTCAGTACACGCGCACCACCAATTTTATGATGCCAGTACACCCGCACCACCGATTTTATGATGTCAGTACAACCGCACCACCGCTTTTATGATGCCAGTACACTCGCACCACCAATTTTATGACGCCAGTACACCCGCACCACCAATTTTATGATGGCAGTACACCCGCACCACCGATTTTATGATGCCAGTACACCTGCATCACCATTTTATGATGCCAGTACACCTGCACCACCGATTTTATGATGCCAGTACACCCGCGCCACCAATTTTATGATGTCAGTACACCCGCACCACCATATTTATGACGCCAGTACACCCGCACCACTAATTTTATGATGCCAGTACACCCGCACCACCGATTTTATGATGCCAGTACACCCGCACCACCTATTTTATGATGTCAGTACACCCGCACCACCAATTGTATGATGTCAGTACACCCGCACCACCATATTTATGACGCCAGTACACCCGCACCACCAATTGTATGCTGCCAGTACACCCGCACCACCGATTTTTTCAATCCAGTACACCCGCACCACCAATTTTATGATGTCAGTACACCCGCACCACCATATTTATGACGCCAGTACACCCGCACCACCAGTTTTATGATTCCAGTACACCCGCACCACCAGTTTTATGATTCCAGTACACCCGCACCACTAATTTTATGATGCCAGTTCGCCCGCACCACCGATTTTACGATGCCAGTACACCCGTACCACCAATTTTATGATGCCAGTACACCCGCACCACCGATTTTATGATGCCAGTACACCCGCACCACCATATTTATGACGCCAGTACACCCGCACCACCAGTTTTATGATTCCAGTACACCCGCACCACCAGTTTTATGATTCCAGTACACCCGCACCACTAATTTTATGATGCCAGTACACCCGCACCACCGATTTTATGATGCCAGTACACCCGCACCACCAATTTTATGATGGCAGTACACCCGCACCACCGATTTTCTGATGTCAGTACACCCGCACTACCAATTTTATGATGCCAGTACACGTGCACCACCAATTTTATGATGCCAGTACACCCGCACCATCAATTTTTGTGATGCCAGTACACCTGCACCACCGATTTTATGATGCCAGTACACCCGCACCACCGATTTTATGATGCCCGTACACCCGCACCACCATTTTAAGATGCCAATACACCCGCACCACTATTTTTATGATGTCAGTACACCCGCACCACCATATTTATGACGCCAGTACACTCGCACCACCCGATTTTATGATGCCAGTACACCCGCACCACCAATTTTATGATGCCAGTACACCCGCACCACCGATTTTGCGATGCCAGTACACCCCCACCACCAATTTTATGATGCCAGTACACCCGCACCACCGATTTTATGATGCCAGTACACCCGCACCACCAATTTTATGATGCCTGTACACCCGCACCACCGATTTTCTGATGTCAGTACACCCGCACCACCGCTTTTATGATGCCAGTACACTCGCACCACCAATTTTATGACGCCAGTACACCCGCACCACCGCTTTTATGATGCCAGTACACTCGCACCACCAATTTTATGACGACAGTACACCCGCACCACCAATTTTATGATGGCAGTACACCCGCACCACCGATTTTATGATGCCAGTACACCCGCACCACCGATTTTATGATGTCAGTACACCCGCACCACCGATTTTATGATGTCAGTACACCCGCACCACCAATTTTATGATGTAAGTACACCCGCACCACCATATTTATGACGCCAGTACACCCGCACCACCAATTGTATGCTGCCAGTACACCCGCACCACCTATTTTATGATGTCAGTACACCCACACCACCAATTTTATGATGTCAGTACACGCGCACCACCAATTTTATGATGCCAGTACACCCGCACCACCGATTTTATGATGTCAGTACACTCGCACCACCGCTTTTATGATGCCAGTACACTCGCACCACCAATTTTATGACGCCAGTACACCCGCACCACCAATTTTATGATGGCAGTACACCCGCACCACCGATTTTATGATGCCAGTACACCTGCACCACCATTTTATGATGCCAGTACACCTGCACCACCGATTTTATGATGCCAGTACACCCGCACCACCAATTTTATGATGCCAGTACACGCGCACCACCGATTTTATGATGTCAGTACACCCGCACCATGTATGATGTCAGTACACCCGCACCACCATATTTATGACGCCAGTACACCCGCACCACCAATTGTATTCTGCAAGTACACCCGCACCACCTATTTTATGATGTCAGTACACCCGCACCACTAATTTTATGATGTCAGTACACCCGCACCACCATATTTATGACGCCAGTACACCCGCACCACCAGTTTTATGATTCCAGTACACCCGCACCACCAGTTTTATGATTCCAGTACACCCGCACCACCAATTTTATGATGTCAGTACACCCGCACCACCGATTTTATGATGTCAGTACACCCGCACCACCAATTTTATGATGTAAGTACACCCGCACCACCATATTTATGACGCCAGTACACCCGCACCACCAATTGTATGCTGCCAGTACACCCGCACCACCTATTTTATGATGTCAGTACACCCACACCACCAATTTTATGATGTCAGTACACGCGCACCACCAATTTTATGATGCCAGTACACCCGCACCACCGATTTTATGATGTCAGTACACTCGCACCACCGCTTTTATGATGCCAGTACACTCGCACCACCAATTTTATGACGCCAGTACACCCGCACCACCAATTTTATGATGGCAGTACACCCGCACCACCGATTTTATGATGCCAGTACACCTGCACCACCATTTTATGATGCCAGTACACCTGCACCACCGATTTTATGATGCCAGTACACCCGCACCACCAATTTTATGATGCCAGTACACGCGCACCACCGATTTTATGATGTCAGTACACCCGCACCATGTATGATGTCAGTACACCCGCACCACCATATTTATGACGCCAGTACACCCGCACCACCAATTGTATTCTGCAAGTACACCCGCACCACCTATTTTATGATGTCAGTACACCCGCACCACTAATTTTATGATGTCAGTACACCCGCACCACCATATTTATGACGCCAGTACACCCGCACCACCAGTTTTATGATTCCAGTACACCCGCACCACCAGTTTTATGATTCCAGTACACCCGCACCACCAATTTTATGATGCCAGTACACCCGCACCACCGATTTTATGATGCCAGTACACCCGCACCACCAATTTTAAGATGGCAGTACACCCGCACCACCGATTTTCTGATGTCAGTACACCCGCACTACCAATTTTATGATGCCAGTACACGTGCACCACCAATTTTATGATGCCAGTACACCCGCACCATCAATTTTTGTGATGCCAGTACACCTGCACCACCGATTTTATGATGCCAGTACACCCGCACCACCGATTTTATGATGCCAGTACACCCGCACCACCATTTTAAGAAGCCAATACACCCGCACCACCATTTTTATGATGTCAGTACACCCGCACCACCATATTTATGACGCCAGTACACTCGCACCACCCGATTTTATGATGCCAGTCCACCCGCACCACCAATTTTATGATGCCAGTACACCCGCACCACCGATTTTGCGATGCCAGTACACTCGCACCACCCGATTTTATGATGCCAGTACACCCGCACCACCAATTTTATGATGCCAGTACACCCGCACCACCGATTTTGCGATGCCAGTACACCCCCACCACCAATTTTATGATGCCAGTACACCCGCACCACCGATTTTATGATGCCAGTACACCCGCACCACCAATTTTATGATGCCTGTACACCCGCACCACCGATTTTCTGATGTCAGTACACCCGCACCACCAATTTTATGATGCCAGTACACCCGCACCACCAATTTTATGATGCCAGTACACGTGCACCACCAATTTTATGATGCCAGTAAACCCGCACCACCGATTTTATGATGTCAGTACACCCGCACCATCAATTCTTGTGATGCCAGTAAACCTGCACTACCGATTTTATGATGCCAGTACACGCGCACCACCAATTTTATGATGCCAGTACACCCGCACCACCGATTTTATAATGTCAGTACACCCGCACCACCATTTTTATGATGCCAGTACACCCGCACCACCAATTTTATGATGCCAGTACACGTGCACCACCAATTTTATGATGCCAGTACACCCGCACCACCGATTTTACGATGCCAGTACACCCGAACCACCAATTTTTGTGATGCCAGTACACCTGCACCACCGATTTTATGATGCCAGTACACGCGCACCACCAATTTTATGATGCCAGTACACCCGCACCACCGATTTTATGATGCCAGTACACCCGCACCACCATATTTATGACGCCAGTTTACCCGCACCACTAATTTTATGATGCCAGTACACCCGCACCACCGATTTTATGATGCCAGTACACCCGCACCACCTATTTTATGATGTCAGTACATCCGCACCACCAATTGTATGATGTCAGTACACCCGCACCACCATATTTATGACGCCAGTACACCCGCACCACCAATTGTATGCTGCCAGTACACCCGCACCACCTTTTTTATGATGTCAGTACACCCGCACCACCAATTTTATGATGTCAGTACACCCGCACCACCATATTTATGACGCCAGTACACCCGCACCACCAATTTTATGATTGCAGTACACCCGCACCACCGATTTTATGATGCCAGTACACCCGCACCACCAATTTTTCGTATGCCAGTACACCCGCACCACCGATTTTATGATGTCAGTACACCTGCACCACCGATTATATGATGCCAGTTCACCCGCACCATCAATTTTATGATGCCAGTACACCCGCACCACCGATTTTATGATGCCAGTACACCCGCACCACCGATTTTATGATGCCAGTACACCCGCACCACCGACTTTATGATGCCAGTACACCCGCACCACCAATTTTATGGTGCCAGTACACCCGCACCACCAATTTTATGATGTCAGTACACCCGCACCACCGATTTTATGATGTCAGTACACCTGCACCACCATATTTATGACGCAAGTACACTCGCACCACCAATTTTATGATGCCAGTACACCCGCACCACCAATTTTTTGCTGCCAGTACACCCGCACCGCAGTACTGCAAACCCCAGACGATTTCCACATGCGTTAAACACCTATCCTGAAACCCTAGCTTGAAACGAAAACTCTGTCGACCGAGATTTTTTAATTTTTTGAAGAACGAAATTTAAATTAAATAAAAAAATAGTTGATGAATTAGAAATAAAGCTTTACTGTTCGTTAACCCCCGATAACCTATTGTTAGGCTTCGGCCGTAGGCCGAATTTCCGAGCACCGCGAAGCGGCGGTGTTCAGCGTGGTAAATAATGTCACCACGAGCTGTACCATGAACAACCTAAGAAGAACGGAAAAACACACGATTGATCATTGAGATTGAGATTGATTGAAAAAAACGTTGATGATACTGATAATTTCGAAATTCACTTCGAGTGTTTTTTTTATTCATTTCGTTATTTTATTTTAAAATTCACATTCCATTTACACTGCATTATTTTCGAAAATATCGGTCGACAGAGTTTTCGTCAACTTTTTCCCCCACTATTTTTGGGTCTCAGGAAAGGTGTTTAACGGAGATGTGGAAATGTGGAAATCGTCTGGGGTTTGGAGGACTGCACCCGCACCACCTATTTTATAAAGTCAGTACACCCGCACCACCAATTTTGTGATGCCAGTACACGCGCACCACCAATTTCATGATGCCAGAACATCCGCACCACTAATTTTATGATGCCAGTACACCCGCACCACCGATTTTATGATGCCAGTACACCCGCACCACCATTTTTAAGATGCCAGTACACCCGCACCACCATTTTTATGATGTCAGTACACCCGCACCACCATATTTATGACGCCAGTACACTCGCACCACCCGATTTTATGATGCCAGTACACCCGCACCACCGATTTTATGATGCCAGTACACCCGCACCACCGATTTTACGATGCCAGTACACCCGCACCACCAATTTTATGATGCCAGTACACCCGCACCACCGATTTTATGATGCCAGTACACCCGCACCATCAATTTTATGAAGCCTGTACACCCGCACCACCGATTTTCTGATGTCAGTACACCCGCACCACCAATTTTATGATGCCAGTACACCCGCACCACCAATTTTATGATGCCAGTACACGTGCACCACCAATTTTATAATGCCAGTAAACCCGCATCACCGATTTTATGATGTCAGTACACCCGCACCATCAATTTTTTTAATGCCAGTAAACCTGCACTACCGATTTTATGATGCCAGTACACGCGCACCACCAATTTTATGATGCCAGTACACCCGCACCACCGATTTTATGATGTCAGTACACCCGCACCACCATATTTATGATGTCAGTACACCCGCACCACTAATTTTATGATGCCAGTACACCCGCACCACTGATTTTATGATGCCAGTACACCCGCACCACCTATTTTATGATGTCAGTACACCCGCACCACCAATTTTATGATGTCGGTACACCCGCACCACCATATTTATGACGCCAGTACACCCGCACCATCAATTTTATGATTCCAGTACACCCGCACCACCGATTTTATGATGCCAGTACACCCGCACCACCGATTTTGCGATGCCAGTACACTCGCACCACCCGATTTTATGATGCCAGTACACCCGCACCACCAATTTTATGATGCCAGTACACCCGCACCACCGATTTTGCGATGCCAGTACACCCCCACCACCAATTTTATGATGCCAGTACACCCGCACCACCGATTTTATGATGCCAGTACACCCGCACCACCAATTTTATGATGCCTGTACACCCGCACCACCGATTTTCTGATGTCAGTACACCCGCACCACCAAGTTTATGATGCCAGTACACCCGCACCACCAATTTTATGATGCCAGTACACGTGCACCACCAATTTTATGATGCCAGTAAACCCGCACCACCGATTTTATGATGTCAGTACACCCGCACCATCAATTTTTGTGATGCCAGTAAACCTGCACTACCGATTTTATGTTGCCAGTACACGCGCACCACCAATTTTATGATGCCAGTACACCCGCACCACCGATTTTATGATGTCAGTACACCCGCACCACCAATTTTATGATGCCAGTACACCCGCACCACCAATTTTATGATGCCAGTACACGTGCACCACCAATTTTATGATGCCAGTACACCCGCACCACCGATTTTACGATGCCAGTATACCCGAACCACCAATTTTTGTGATGCCAGTACACCTGCACCACCGATTTTATGATGCCAGTACACGCGCACCACCAATTTTATGATGCCAGTACACCCGCACCACCGATTTTATGATGCCAGTACACCCGCACCACCATATTTATGACGCCAGTTTACCCGCACCACTAATTTTATGTTGCCAGTACACCCGCACCACCGATTTTATGATGCCAGTACACCCGCACCACCTATTTTATGATGTCAGTACATCCGCACCACCAATTGTATGATGTCAGTACACCCGCACCACCATATTTATGACGCCAGTACACCCGCACCACCAATTGTATGCTGCCATAACACCCGCACCACCTTTTTTATGATGTCAGTACACCCGCACCACCAATTTTTTATGATGTGAGTACACCCGCACCACCATATTTATGACGCCAGTACACCCGCACCACCAATTTTATGATTGCAGTACACCCGCACCACCGATTTTATGATGCCAGTACACCCGCACCACCAATTTTTCGTATGCCAGTACACCCGCACCACCGATTTTATGATGTCAGTACACCTGCACCACCGATTTTATGATGCCAGTACACCCGCACCACCGACTTTACGATGCCAGTACACCCGCACCACCAATTTTATGGTGCCAGTACACCCGCACCACCAATTTTATGATGCCAGTACACCCGCACCACCAATTTTATGATGCCAGTACACCCGCACCACCGATTTTATGATGTCAGTACACCCGCACCACCATATTTATGATGTCAGTACACCCGCACCACTAATTTTATGATGCCAGTACACCCGCACCACCGATTTTATGATGCCAGTACACCCGCACCACCTATTTTATGATGTCAGTACACCCGCACCACCAATTTTATTATGTCGGTACACCCGCACCACCATATTTATGACGCCAGTACACCCGCACCATCAATTTTATGATTCCAGTACACCCGCACCACCGATTTTATGATGCCAGTACACCCGCACCACCAATTTTTCTTATGCCAGTACACCGGCACCACCGATTTTATGATGTCAGTACACCCGCACCACCGATTTTATGATGCCGGTTCACCCGCACCACCAATTTTATGATGCCAGTACACCCGCACCACCGATTTTATGATTCCAGAACACCCGCACCACCAATTTTATGATGCCAGTACACCGGCACCACCAATTTTATGATGCCAGTACACCCGCACCACCATTTTTATGATGCCAGTACACCCGCACCACCAATTTTATGATGTCAGTACACCCGCACCACCATATTTATGACGCCAGTACACTCGCACCACCCGATTTTATGATGCCAGTAAACCCGCACCACCAATTTTATGATGCCAGTACACCCGCACCACCGATTTTATGACGCCAGTACACCCGCACCACCAATTTTATGAAGCCAGTACACCCGCACCACCGATTTTATAAAATCAGTACACCCGCATCACCATATTTATGACGCCAGTACACCCGCACCACCAATTTTATGATGCCAGTACACCCGCACCACCGATTTTAAGATGCCAGTACACCCGCACCACCAATTTTATGATGCCAGTACACCCGCACCACCGCTTTTATGATGCCAGTACACTCGCACCACCAATTTTATGACGCCAGTACACCCGCACCACCAATTTTATGATGGCAGTACACCCGCACCACCGATTTTATGATGCCAGTACACCCGCACCACCGATTTTATGATGCCAGTACACCCGCACCACCGATTTTATGATGTCACTACACCCGCACCACCAATTTTATGATGTCAGTACACCCACACCACCGATTTTTTCAATCCAGTACACCCGCACCACCAATTTTATGATGTCAGTACACCTGCACCACCATATTTATAACGCCAGTACACCCGCACCACCAATTGTATGCTGCCAGTACACCCGCACCACCTATTTTATGATGTCAGTACACCCGCACCACCAATTTTATGATGTCAGTACACGCGCACCACCAATTTAATGATGCCAGTACACCCGCACCACCGATTTTATGATGTCAGTACACCCGCACCACCGCTTTTATGATGCCAGTACACTCGCACCACCAATTTTATGACGCCAGTACACCCGCACCACCAATTTTATGATGGCAGTACACCCGCACCACCGAGTTTATGATGCCAGTACACCTGCACCACCATTTTATGATGCCAGTACACCTGCACCACCGATTTTATGATGCCAGTACACCCGCACCACCAATTTTATGATGCCAGTACACGCGCACCACCGATTTTATGATGTCAGTACACCCGCACCATGAATGATGTCAGTACACCCGCACCACCATATTTATGACGCCAGTACACCCGCACCACCAATTGTATTCTGCAAGTACACCCGCACCACCTATTTTATGATGTCAGTACACCCGCACCACTAATTTTATGATGTCAGTACACCCGCACCACCATATTTATGACGCCAGTACACCGGCACCACCAGTTTTATGATTCCAGTACACCCGCACCACCAGTTTTATGATTCCAGTACACCCGCACCACCAATTTTATGATGCCAGTACACCCGCACCACCGATTTTATGATGCCAGTACACCCGCACCACCAATTTTATGATGGATATACACCCGCACCACCGATTTTCTGATGTCAGTACACCCGCACTACCAATTTTATGATGCCAGTACACCCGCACCACCGATTTTATGATGCCAGTACACCCGCACCACCAATTTTATGAAGCCAGTACACCCGCACCACCGATTTTATGATATCAGTACACCCGCACCACCTTATTTATGACGCCAGTACACCCGCACCACCAAGTTTATGAAGCCAGTACACCCGCACCATCGATTTTATGATATCAGTACACCCGCACCACCATATTTATGACGCCAGTACACCCGCACCACCAATTTTATGATGCCAGTACACCCGCACCACCGATTTTACGATGCCAGTACACCCGCACCACCGATTTTAAGATGCCAGTACACCCGCACCACCAATTTTATGATGCCAGTCCACCCGCACCACCGCTTTTATGATGCCAGTACACTCGCACCACCATTTTTATGACGCCAGTACACCCGCACCACCAATTTTATGATGCCAGTACACCCGCACCACCGATTTTATGATGCCAGTACACCCGCACCACCATTTTATGATGCCAGTACACCTGCACCACCAATTTTATGACGCCAGTACACCCGCACCACCAATTGTATGATGCCAGTACACCCGCACCACCAATTTTATGATGGATATACACCCGCACCACCGATTTTCTGATGTCAGTACACCCGCACTACCAATTTTATGATGCCAGTACACGTGCACCACCAATTTTATGATGCCAGTACACCCGCACCATCAATTTTTGTGATGCCAGTACACCTGCACCACCGATTTTATGATGCCAGTACACGCGCACCACCAATTTTATGATGTCAGTACACCCGCACCACCGATTTTATGATGTCAGTACACCCGCACCACCATATTTATGACGCCAGTACACCCGCACCACTAATTTTATGATGCCAGTACAACCGCACCACCGATTTTATGATGCCAGTACACCCGCACCACCTATTTTATGATGTCAGTACACCCGCACCACCAATTGTATGATGTCAGTACACCCGCACCACCATATTTATGACGCCAGTACACCCGCACCACCAATTGTATGCTGCCAGTACACACGCACCACCTATTTTATGATGTCAGTACACCCGCACCACCAATTTTATGATGTCAGTACACCCGCACCACCATATTTATGACGCCAGTACACCCGCACCACCAGTTTTATGATTCCAGTACACCCGCACCACCAGTTTTATGATTCCAGTACACCCGCACCACTAATTTTATGATGCCAGTACACCCGCACCACCGATTTTACGATGCCAGTACACCCGTACCACCAATTTTATGATGCCAGTACACCCGCACCACCGATTTTATGATGCCAGTACACCCGCACCACCAATTTTATGAAGCCAGTACACCCGCACCACCGATTTTATGATGTCAGTACACCCGCACCACCATATTTATGACGCCAGTACACCCGCACCACCAATTTTATGAAGCCAGTACACCCGCACCATCGATTTTATGATATCAGTACACCCGCACCACCATATTTATGACGCCAGTACACCCGCACCACCAATTTTATGATGCCAGTACACCCGCACCACCGATTTTACGATGCCAGTACACCTGCACCACCGATTTTAAGATGCCAGTACACCCACACCACCAATTTTATGATGCCAGTCCACCCGCACCACCGCTTTTATGATGCCAGTACACTCGCACCACCAATTTTATGACGCCAGTACACCCGCAACACCAATTTTATGATGCCAGTACACCCGCACCACCGATTTTATGATGCCAGTACACCCGCACCACCATTTTATGATGCCAGTACACCTGCACCACCGATTTTATGATGCCAGTACACCCGCACCACCGCTTTTATGATGCCAGTACACTCGCACCACCAATTTTATGACGCCAGTACACCCGCACCACCAATTGTATGATGCCAGTACACCTGCACCACTGATTTTATGATGCCAGTACACGCGCACCACCAATTTTATGATGCCAGTACACCCGCACCACCAATTTTATGATGCCGGTTCACCCGCACCACCAATTTTATGATGCCAGTACACCCGCACCACCAATTTTATGATGCCAGTACACCCGCACCACCGCTTTTATGATGCCAGTACACTCGCACCATCAATTTTATGACGCCAGTACACCCGCACCACTAATTTTATGATGCCAGTACACCCGCACCACCGATTTTATGATGCCAGTACACCCGCACCACCATTTTATGATGCCAGTACACCTGCACCACCAATTTTATGACGCCAGTACACCCGCACCACCAATTGTATGATGCCAGTACACCCGCACCACCAATTTTATGATGGATATACACCCGCACCACCGATTTTCTGATGTCAGTACACCCGCACTACCAATTTTATGATGCCAGTACACGTGCACCACCAATTTTATGATGCCAGTACACCCGCACCATCAATTTTTGTGATGCCAGTACACCTGCACCACCGATTTTATGATGCCAGTACACGCGCACCACCAATTTTATGATGTCAGTACACCCGCACCACCGATTTTATGATGTCAGTACACCCGCACCACCATATTTATGACGCCAGTACACCCGCACCACTAATTTTATGATGCCAGTACAACCGCACCACCGATTTTATGATGCCAGTACACCCGCACCACCTATTTTATGATGTCAGTACACCCGCACCACCAATTGTATGATGTCAGTACACCCGCACCACCATATTTATGACGCCAGTACACCCGCACCACCAATTGTATGCTGCCAGTACACACGCACCACCTATTTTATGATGTCAGTACACCCGCACCACCAATTTTATGATGTCAGTACACCCGCACCACCATATTTATGACGCCAGTACACCCGCACCACCAGTTTTATGATTCCAGTACACCCGCACCACCAGTTTTATGATTCCAGTACACCCGCACCACTAATTTTATGATGCCAGTACACCCGCACCACCATTTTACGATGCCAGTACACCCGTACCACCAATTTTATGATGCCAGTACACCCGCACCACCGATTTTATGATGCCAGTACACCCGCACCACCAATTTTATGAAGCCAGTACACCCGCACCACCGATTTTATGATGTCAGTACACCCGCACCACCATATTTATGACGCCAGTACACCCGCACCACCAATTTTATGAAGCCAGTACACCCGCACCATCGATTTTATGATATCAGTACACCCGCACCACCATATTTATGACGCCAGTACACCCGCACCACCAATTTTATGATGCCAGTACACCCGCACCACCGATTTTACGATGCCAGTACACCCGCACCACCGATTTTAAGATGCCAGTACACCCGCACCACCAATTTTATGATGCCAGTCCACCCGCACCACCGCTTTTACGATGCCAGTACACTCGCACCACCAATTTTATGACCCCAGTACACCCGCACCACCAATTTTATGATGCCAGTACACCCGCACCACCGATTTTATGATGCCAGTACACCCGCACCACCATTTTATGATGCCAGTACACCTGCACCACCGATTTTATGATGCCAGTACACCCGCACCACCGCTTTTATGATGCCAGTACACTCGCACCACCAATTTTATGACGCCAGTACACCCGCACCACCAATTGTATGATGCCAGTACACCTGCACCACTGATTTTCTGATGCCAGTACACGCGCACCACCAATTTTATGATGCCAGTACACCCGCACCACCAATTTTATGAAGCCAGTACACCCGCACCACCGATTTTATAAAATCAGTACACCCGCATCACCATATTTATGACGCCAGTACACCCGCACCACCAATTTTATGATGCCAGTACACCCGCACCACCGATTTTAAGATGCCAGTACACCCGCACCACCAATTTTATGATGCCAGTACACCCGCACCACCGCTTTTATGATGCCAGTACACTCGCACCATCAATTTTATGACGCCAGTACACCCGCACCACCAATTTTATGATGGCAGTACACCCGCACCACCGATTTTATGATGCCAGTACACCCGCACCACCGATTTTATGATGTCAGTACACCCGCACCACCGATTTTATGATGTCAGTACACCCGCACCACCAATTTTATGATGTCAGTACACCCGCACCACCGATTTTTTCAATCCAGTACACCCGCACCACCAATTTTATGATGTCAGTACACCCGCACCACCATATTTATGACGCCAGTACACCCGCACCACCAATTGTATGCTGCCAGTACACCCGCACCACCTGTTTTATGATGTCAGTACACCCGCACCACCAATTTTATAATGTCAGTACACGCGCACCACCAATTTTATGATGCCAGTACACCCGCACCACCGATTTTATGATGTCAGTACAACCGCACCACCGCTTTTATGATGCCAGTACACTCGCACCACCAATTTTATGACGCCAGTACACCCGCACCACCAATTTTATGATGGCAGTACACCCGCACCACCGATTTTATGATGCCAGTACACCTGCATCACCATTTTATGATGCCAGTACACCTGCACCACCGATTTTATGATGCCAGTACACCCGCGCCACCAATTTTATGATGTCAGTACACCCGCACCACCATATTTATGACGCCAGTACACCCGCACCACTAATTTTATGATGCCAGTACACCCGCACCACCGATTTTATGATGACAGTACACCCGCACCACCTATTTTATGATGTCAGTACACCCGCACCACCAATTGTATGATGTCAGTACACCCGCACCACCATATTTATGACGCCAGTACACCCGCACCACCAATTGTATGCTGCCAGTACACCCGCACCACCGATTTTTTCAATCCAGTACACCCGCACCACCAATTTTATGATGTCAGTACACCCGCACCACCATATTTATGACGCCAGTACACCCGCACCACCAGTTTTATGATTCCAGTACACCCGCACCACTAATTTTATGATGCCAGTTCGCCCGCACCACCGATTTTACGATGCCAGTACACCCGTACCACCAATTTTATGATGCCAGTACACCCGCACCACCGATTTTATGATGCCAGTACACCCGCACCACCATATTTATGACGCCAGTACACCCGCACCACCAGTTTTATGATTCCAGTACACCCGCACCACCAGTTTTATGATTCCAGTACACCCGCACCACTAATTTTATGATGCCAGTACACCCGCACCACCGATTTTATGATGCCAGTACACCCGCACCACCAATTTTATGATGGCAGTACACCCGCACCACCGATTTTCTGATGTCAGTACACCCGCACTACCAATTTTATGATGCCAGTACACGTGCACCACCAATTTTATGATGCCAGTACACCCGCACCATCAATTTTTGTGATGCCAGTACACCTGCACCACCGATTTTATGATGCCAGTACACCCGCACCACCGATTTTATGATGCCCGTACACCCGCACCACCATTTTAAGATGCCAATACACCCGCACCACTATTTTTATGATGTCAGTACACCCGCACCACCATATTTATGACGCCAGTACACTCGCACCACCCGATTTTATGATGCCAGTACACCCGCACCACCAATTTTATGATGCCAGTACACCCGCACCACCGATTTTGCGATGCCAGTACACCCCCACCACCAATTTTATGATGCCAGTACACCCGCACCACCGATTTTATGATGCCAGTACACCCGCACCACCAATTTTATGATGCCTGTACACCCGCACCACCGATTTTCTGATGTCAGTACACCCGCACCACCGCTTTTATGATGCCAGTACACTCGCACCACCAATTTTATGACGCCAGTACACCCGCACCACCGCTTTTATGATGCCAGTACACTCGCACCACCAATTTTATGACGACAGTACACCCGCACCACCAATTTTATGATGGCAGTACACCCGCACCACCGATTTTATGATGCCAGTACACCCGCACCACCGATTTTATGATGTCAGTACACCCGCACCACCGATTTTATGATGTCAGTACACCCGCACCACCAATTTTATGATGTAAGTACACCCGCACCACCATATTTATGACGCCAGTACACCCGCACCACCAATTGTATGCTGCCAGTACACCCGCACCACCTATTTTATGATGTCAGTACACCCACACCACCAATTTTATGATGTCAGTACACGCGCACCACCAATTTTATGATGCCAGTACACCCGCACCACCGATTTTATGATGTCAGTACACTCGCACCACCGCTTTTATGATGCCAGTACACTCGCACCACCAATTTTATGACGCCAGTACACCCGCACCACCAATTTTATGATGGCAGTACACCCGCACCACCGATTTTATGATGCCAGTACACCTGCACCACCATTTTATGATGCCAGTACACCTGCACCACCGATTTTATGATGCCAGTACACCCGCACCACCAATTTTATGATGCCAGTACACGCGCACCACCGATTTTATGATGTCAGTACACCCGCACCATGTATGATGTCAGTACACCCGCACCACCATATTTATGACGCCAGTACACCCGCACCACCAATTGTATTCTGCAAGTACACCCGCACCACCTATTTTATGATGTCAGTACACCCGCACCACTAATTTTATGATGTCAGTACACCCGCACCACCATATTTATGACGCCAGTACACCCGCACCACCAGTTTTATGATTCCAGTACACCCGCACCACCAGTTTTATGATTCCAGTACACCCGCACCACCAATTTTATGATGCCAGTACACCCGCACCACCGATTTTATGATGCCAGTACACCCGCACCACCAATTTTAAGATGGCAGTACACCCGCACCACCGATTTTCTGATGTCAGTACACCCGCACTACCAATTTTATGATGCCAGTACACGTGCACCACCAATTTTATGATGCCAGTACACCCGCACCATCAATTTTTGTGATGCCAGTACACCTGCACCACCGATTTTATGATGCCAGTACACCCGCACCACCGATTTTATGATGCCAGTACACCCGCACCACCATTTTAAGAAGCCAATACACCCGCACCACTATTTTTATGATGTCAGTACACCCGCACCACCATATTTATGACGCCAGTACACTCGCACCACCCGATTTTATGATGCCAGTCCACCCGCACCACCAATTTTATGATGCCAGTACACCCGCACCACCGATTTTGCGATGCCAGTACACTCGCACCACCCGATTTTATGATGCCAGTACACCCGCACCACCAATTTTATGATGCCAGTACGCAAGATTTCTAACTGCACTACTCTGAGAATCCAAAATTCAGCGCGTGCATTCAATGCAACCAACGCGTGCTTCCACCGTCATGTATTGACACCTGCGTTTATTACATATCAACCAAAGCAGGTATGGCCTGGTGGTTAGGGTGTTGGCCTCGCATGCGAGAGGTTGCAGGTTCAAAACATTTTGTAAAATTTTGGTAAAATACTGACTGCAGATGAGTTTCTTCTAACTTTTACTATTCCCTTTGAAGCTTTACTGCTCGTTAACCCCCGATAACCTATCGTAAGGCTGGCTTGTCCGAGCGGTAGCGAGGACAAGCGCGTTAGCACCGCGCGGAGCGCGGAGGTGGGATCTGTTTGAAAAATACATGTAAAGGATCGAAAATACATACAATTAAAAAATTTCGATTCTCCAAAACGTTTTTTTTTCTTAGAAAACTCACAAATTACAGTTTTAACAATTTTGGATTCTCAGGATAGTGCAGTTAGTAAACTCGCTGCCAGTACACCCGCACCACCGATTTTGCGATGCCAGTACACCCCCACCACCAATTTTATGATGCCAGTACACCCGCACCACCGATTTTATGATGCCAGTACACCCGCACCACCAATTTTATGATGCCTGTACACCCGCACCACCGATTTTCTGATGTCAGTACACCCGCACCACCAATTTTATGATGCCAGTACACCCGCACCACCAATTTTATGATGCCAGTACACGTGCACCACCAATTTTATGATGCCAGTAAACCCGCACCACCGATTTTATGATGTCAGTACACCCGCACCATCAATTCTTGTGATGCCAGTAAACCTGCACTACCGATTTTATGATGCCAGTACACGCGCACCACCAATTTTATGATGCCAGTACACCCGCACCACCGATTTTATAATGTCAGTACACCCGCACCACCATTTTTATGATGCCAGTACACCCGCACCACCAATTTTATGATGCCAGTACACGTGCACCACCAATTTTATGATGCCAGTACACCCGCACCACCGATTTTACGATGCCAGTACACCCGAACCACCAATTTTTGTGATGCCAGTACACCTGCACCACCGATTTTATGATGCCAGTACACGCGCACCACCAATTTTATGATGCCAGTACACCCGCACCACCGATTTTATGATGCCAGTACACCCGCACCACCATATTTATGACGCCAGTTTACCCGCACCACTAATTTTATGATGCCGGTACACCCGCACCACCGATTTTATGATGCCAGTACACCCGCACCACCTATTTTATGATGTCAGTACATCCGCACCACCAATTGTATGATGTCAGTACACCCGCACCACCATATTTATGACGCCAGTACACCCGCACCACCAATTGTATGCTGCCAGTACACCCGCACCACCTTTTTTATGATGTCAGTACACCCGCACCACCAATTTTATGATGTCAGTACACCCGCACCACCATATTTATGACGCCAGTACACCCGCACCACCAATTTTATGATTGCAGTACACCCGCACCACCGATTTTATGATGCCAGTACACCCGCACCACCAATTTTTCGTATGCCAGTACACCCGCACCACCGATTTTATGATGTCAGTACACCTGCACCACCGATTATATGATGCCAGTTCACCCGCACCATCAATTTTATGATGCCAGTACACCCGCACCACCGATTTTATGATGCCAGTACACCCGCACCACCGATTTTATGATGCCAGTACACCCGCACCACCGACTTTATGATGCCAGTACACCCGCACCACCAATTTTATGGTGCCAGTACACCCGCACCACCAATTTTATGATGTCAGTACACCCGCACCACCGATTTTATGATGTCAGTACACCTGCACCACCATATTTATGACGCAAGTACACTCGCACCACCAATTTTATGATGCCAGTACACCCGCACCACCAATTTTTTGCTGCCAGTACACCCGCACCACCTATTTTATAAAGTCAGTACACCCGCACCACCAATTTTGTGATGCCAGTACACGCGCACCACCAATTTCATGATGCCAGAACATCCGCACCACTAATTTTATGATGCCAGTACACCCGCACCACCGATTTTATGATGCCAGTACACCCGCACCACCATTTTTAAGATGCCAGTACACCCGCACCACCATTTTTATGATGTCAGTACACCCGCACCACCATATTTATGACGCCAGTACACTCGCACCACCCGATTTTATGATGCCAGTACACCCGCACCACCGATTTTATGATGCCAGTACACCCGCACCACCGATTTTACGATGCCAGTACACCCGCACCACCAATTTTATGATGCCAGTACACCCGCACCACCGATTTTATGATGCCAGTACACCCGCACCATCAATTTTATGAAGCCTGTACACCCGCACCACCGATTTTCTGATGTCAGTACACCCGCACCACCAATTTTATGATGCCAGTACACCCGCACCACCAATTTTATGATGCCAGTACACGTGCACCACCAATTTTATAATGCCAGTAAACCCGCATCACCGATTTTATGATGTCAGTACACCCGCACCATCAATTTTTTTAATGCCAGTAAACCTGCACTACCGATTTTATGATGCCAGTACACGCGCACCACCAATTTTATGATGCCAGTACACCCGCACCACCGATTTTATGATGTCAGTACACCCGCACCACCATATTTATGATGTCAGTACACCCGCACCACTAATTTTATGATGCCAGTACACCCGCACCACTGATTTTATGATGCCAGTACACCCGCACCACCTATTTTATGATGTCAGTACACCCGCACCACCAATTTTATGATGTCGGTACACCCGCACCACCATATTTATGACGCCAGTACACCCGCACCATCAATTTTATGATTCCAGTACACCCGCACCACCGATTTTATGATGCCAGTACACCCGCACCACCGATTTTGCGATGCCAGTACACTCGCACCACCCGATTTTATGATGCCAGTACACCCGCACCACCAATTTTATGATGCCAGTACACCCGCACCACCGATTTTGCGATGCCAGTACACCCCCACCACCAATTTTATGATGCCAGTACACCCGCACCACCGATTTTATGATGCCAGTACACCCGCACCACCAATTTTATGATGCCTGTACACCCGCACCACCGATTTTCTGATGTCAGTACACCCGCACCACCAATTTTATGATGCCAGTACACCCGCACCACCAATTTTATGATGCCAGTACACGTGCACCACCAATTTTATGATGCCAGTAAACCCGCACCACCGATTTTATGATGTCAGTACACCCGCACCATCAATTTTTGTGATGCCAGTAAACCTGCACTACCGATTTTATGATGCCAGTACACGCGCACCACCAATTTTATGATGCCAGTACACCCGCACCACCGATTTTATGATGTCAGTACACCCGCACCACCAATTTTATGATGCCAGTACACCCGCACCACCAATTTTATGATGCCAGTACACGTGCACCACCAATTTTATGATGCCAGTACACCCGCACCACCGATTTTACGATGCCAGTATACCCGAACCACCAATTTTTGTGATGCCAGTACACCTGCACCACCGATTTTATGATGCCAGTACACGCGCACCACCAATTTTATGATGCCAGTACACCCGCACCACCGATTTTATGATGCCAGTACACCCGCACCACCATATTTATGACGCCAGTTTACCCGCACCACTAATTTTATGATGCCAGTACACCCGCACCACCGATTTTATGATGCCAGTACACCCGCACCACCTATTTTATGATGTCAGTACATCCGCACCACCAATTGTATGATGTCAGTACACCCGCACCACCATATTTATGACGCCAGTACACCCGCACCACCAATTGTATGCTGCCAGTACACCCCCACCACCTTTTTTATGATGTCAGTACACCCGCACCACCAATTTTTTATGATGTGAGTACACCCGCACCACCATATTTATGACGCCAGTACACCCGCACCACCAATTTTATGATTGCAGTACACCCGCACCACCGATTTTATGATGCCAGTACACCCGCACCACCAATTTTTCGTATGCCAGTACACCCGCACCACCGATTTTATGATGTCAGTACACCTGCACCACCGATTATATGATGCCAGTTCACCCGCACCACCGATTTTATGATGCCAGTACACCCGCACCACCGATTTTATGATGCCAGTACACCCGCACCACCGACTTTACGATGCCAGTACACCCGCACCACCAATTTTATGGTGCCAGTACACCCGCACCACCAATTTTATGATGCCAGTACACCCGCACCACCAATTTTTCGTATGCCAGTACACCCGCACCACCGATTTTTTGATGCCAGTACACCCGCACCACCGACTTTATGATGCCAGTACACCCGCACCACCAATTTTATGATGCCAGTACACCCGCACCACCGATTTTATGATGTCAGTACACCCGCACCACCATATTTATGATGTCAGTACACCCGCACCACTAATTTTATGATGCCAGTACACCCGCACCACCGATTTTATGATGCCAGTACACCCGCACCACCTATTTTATGATGTCAGTACACCCGCACCACCAATTTTATTATGTCGGTACACCCGCACCACCATATTTATGACGCCAGTACACCCGCACCATCAATTTTATGATTCCAGTACACCCGCACCACCGATTTTATGATGCCAGTACACCCGCACCACCAATTTTTCTTATGCCAGTACACCGGCACCACCGATTTTATGATGTCAGTACACCCGCACCACCGATTTTATGATGCCGGTTCACCCGCACCACCAATTTTATGATGCCAGTACACCCGCACCACCGATTTTATGATTCCAGAACACCCGCACCACCAATTTTATGATGCCAGTACACCGGCACCACCAATTTTATGATGCCAGTACACCCGCACCACCATTTTTATGATGCCAGTACACCCGCACCACCAATTTTATGATGTCAGTACACCCGCACCACCATATTTATGACGCCAGTACACTCGCACCACCCGATTTTATGATGCCAGTAAACCCGCACCACCAATTTTATGATGCCAGTACACCCGCACCACCGATTTTATGACGCCAGTACACCCGCACCACCAATTTTATGAAGCCAGTACACCCGCACCACCGATTTTATAAAATCAGTACACCCGCATCACCATATTTATGACGCCAGTACACCCGCACCACCAATTTTATGATGCCAGTACACCCGCACCACCGATTTTAAGATGCCAGTACACCCGCACCACCAATTTTATGATGCCAGTACACCCGCACCACCGCTTTTATGATGCCAGTACACTCGCACCACCAATTTTATGACGCCAGTACACCCGCACCACCAATTTTATGATGGCAGTACACCCGCACCACCGATTTTATGATGCCAGTACACCCGCACCACCGATTTTATGATGCCAGTACACCCGCACCACCGATTTTATGATGTCACTACACCCGCACCACCAATTTTATGATGTCAGTACACCCACACCACCGATTTTTTCAATCCAGTACACCCGCACCACCAATTTTATGATGTCAGTACACCTGCACCACCATATTTATAACGCCAGTACACCCGCACCACCAATTGTATGCTGCCAGTACACCCGCACCACCTATTTTATGATGTCAGTACACCCGCACCACCAATTTTATGATGTCAGTACACGCGCACCACCAATTTAATGATGCCAGTACACCCGCACCACCGATTTTATGATGTCAGTACACCCGCACCACCGCTTTTATGATGCCAGTACACTCGCACCACCAATTTTATGACGCCAGTACACCCGCACCACCAATTTTATGATGGCAGTACACCCGCACCACCGATTTTATGATGCCAGTACACCTGCACCACCATTTTATGATGCCAGTACACCTGCACCACCGATTTTATGATGCCAGTACACCCGCACCACCAATTTTATGATGCCAGTACACGCGCACCACCGATTTTATGATGTCAGTACACCCGCAGCATGAATGATGTCAGTACACCCGCACCACCATATTTATGACGCCAGTACACCCGCACCACCAATTGTATTCTGCAAGTACACCCGCACCACCTATTTTATGATGTCAGTACACCCGCACCACTAATTTTATGATGTCAGTACACCCGCACCACCATATTTATGACGCCAGTACACCGGCACCACCAGTTTTATGATTCCAGTACACCCGCACCACCAGTTTTATGATTCCAGTACACCCGCACCACCAATTTTATGATGCCAGTACACCCGCACCACCGATTTGATGATGCCAGTACACCCGCACCACCAATTTTATGATGGATATACACCCGCACCACCGATTTTCTGATGTCAGTACACCCGCACTACCAATTTTATGATGCCAGTACACCCGCACCACCGATTTTATGATGCCAGTACACCCGCACCACCAATTTTATGAAGCCAGTACACCCGCACCACCGATTTTATGATATCAGTACACCCGCACCACCTTATTTATGACGCCAGTACACCTGCACCACCAAGTTTATGAAGCCAGTACACCCGCACCATCGATTTTATGATATCAGTACACCCGCACCACCATATTTATGACGCCAGTACACCCGCACCACCAATTTTATGATGCCAGTACACCCGCACCACCGATTTTACGATGCCAGTACACCCGCACCACCGATTTTAAGATGCCAGTACACCCGCACCACCAATTGTATGATGCCAGTCCACCCGCACCACCGCTTTTATGATGCCAGTACACTCGCACCACCATTTTTATGACGCCAGTACACCCGCACCACCAATTTTATGATGCCAGTACACCCGCACCACCGATTTTATGATGCCAGTACACCCGCACCACCATTTTATGATGCCAGTACACCTGCACCACCAATTTTATGACGCCAGTACACCCGCACCACCAATTGTATGATGCCAGTACACCCGCACCACCAATTTTATGATGGATATACACCCGCACCACCGATTTTCTGATGTCAGTACACCCGCACTACCAATTTTATGATGCCAGTACACGTGCACCACCAGTTTTATGATGCCAGTACACCCGCACCATCAATTTTTGTGATGCCAGTACACCTGCACCACCGATTTTATGATGCCAGTACACGCGCACCACCAATTTTATGATGTCAGTACACCCGCACCACCGATTTTATGATGTCAGTACACCCGCACCACCATATTTATGACGCCAGTACACCCGCACCACTAATTTTATGATGCCAGTACAACCGCACCACCGATTTTATGATGCCAGTACACCCGCACCACCTATTTTATGATGTCAGTACACCCGCACCACCAATTGTATGATGTCAGTACACCCGCACCACCATATTTATGACGCCAGTACACCCGCACCACCAATTGTATGCTGCCAGTACACACGCACCACCTATTTTATGATGTCAGTACACCCGCACCACCAATTTTATGATGTCAGTACACCCGCACCACCATATTTATGACGCCAGTACACCCGCACCACCAGTTTTATGATTCCAGTACACCCGCACCACCAGTTTTATGATTCCAGTACACCCGCACCACTAATTTTATGATGCCAGTACACCCGCACCACCGATTTTACGATGCCAGTACACCCGTACCACCAATTTTATGATGCCAGTACACCCGCACCACCGATTTTATGATGCCAGTACACCCGCACCACCAATTTTATGAAGCCAGTACACCCGCACCACCGATTTTATGATGTCAGTACACCCGCACCACCATATTTATGACGCCAGTACACCCGCACCACCAATTTTATGAAGCCAGTACACCCGCACCATCGATTTTATGATATCAGTACACCCGCACCACCATATTTATGACGCCAGTACACCCGCACCACCAATTTTATGATGCCAGTACACCCGCACCACCGATTTTACGATGCCAGTACACCTGCACCACCGATTTTAAGATGCCAGTACACCCACACCACCAATTTTATGATGCCAGTCCACCCGCACCACCGCTTTTATGATGCCAGTACACTCGCACCACCAATTTTATGACGCCAGTACACCCGCAACACCAATTTTATGATGCCAGTACACCCGCACCACCGATTTTATGATGCCAGTACACCCGCACCACCATTTTATGATGCCAGTACACCTGCACCACCGATTTTATGATGCCAGTACACCCGCACCACCGCTTTTATGATGCCAGTACACTCGCACCACCAATTTTATGACGCCAGTACACCCGCACCACCAATTGTATGATGCCAGTACACCTGCACCACTGATTTTATGATGCCAGTACACGCGCACCACCAATTTTATGATGCCAGTACACCCGCACCACCAATTTTATGATGCCGGTTCACCCGCACCACCAATTTTATGATGCCAGTACACCCGCACCACCAATTTTATGATGCCAGTACACCCGCACCACCGCTTTTATGATGCCAGTACACTCGCACCATCAATTTCATGACGCCAGTACACCCGCACCACCAATTTTATGATGCCAGTACACCCGCACCACCGATTTTATGATGCCAGTACACCCGCACCACCATTTTATGATGCCAGTACACCTGCACCACCAATTTTATGACGCCAGTACACCCGCACCACCAATTGTATGATGCCAGTACACCCGCACCACCAATTTTATGATGGATATACACCCGCACCACCGATTTTCTGATGTCAGTACACCCGCACTACCAATTTTATGATGCCAGTACACGTGCACCACCAATTTTATGATGCCAGTACACCCGCACCATCAATTTTTGTGATGCCAGTACACCTGCACCACCGATTTTATGATGCCAGTACACGCGCACCACCAATTTTATGATGTCAGTACACCCGCACCACCGATTTTATGATGTCAGTACACCCGCACCACCATATTTATGACGCCAGTACACCCGCACCACTAATTTTATGATGCCAGTACAACCGCACCACCGATTTTATGATGCCAGTACACCCGCACCACCTATTTTATGATGTCAGTACACCCGCACCACCAATTGTATGATGTCAGTACACCCGCACCACCATATTTATGACGCCAGTACACCCGCACCACCAATTGTATGCTGCCAGTACACACGCACCACCTATTTTATGATGTCAGTACACCCGCACCACCAATTTTATGATGTCAGTACACCCGCACCACCATATTTATGACGCCAGTACACCCGCACCACCAGTTTTATGATTCCAGTACACCCGCACCACCAGTTTTATGATTCCAGTACACCCGCACCACTAATTTTATGATGCCAGTACACCCGCACCACCATTTTACGATGCCAGTACACCCGTACCACCAATTTTATGATGCCAGTACACCCGCACCACCGATTTTATGATGCCAGTACACCCGCACCACCAATTTTATGAAGCCAGTACACCCGCACCACCGATTTTATGATGTCAGTACACCCGCACCACCATATTTATGACGCCAGTACACCCGCACCACCAATTTTATGAAGCCAGTACACCCGCACCATCGATTTTATGATATCAGTACACCCGCACCACCATATTTATGACGCCAGTACACCCGCACCACCAATTTTATGATGCCAGTACACCCGCACCACCGATTTTACGATGCCAGTACACCCGCACCACCGATTTTAAGATGCCAGTACACCCGCACCACCAATTTTATGATGCCAGTCCACCCGCACCACCGCTTTTACGATGCCAGTACACTCGCACCACCAATTTTATGACCCCAGTACACCCGCACCACCAATTTTATGATGCCAGTACACCCGCACCACCGATTTTATGATGCCAGTACACCCGCACCACCATTTTATGATGCCAGTACACCTGCACCACCGATTTTATGATGCCAGTACACCCGCACCACCGCTTTTATGATGCCAGTACACTCGCACCACCAATTTTATGACGCCAGTACACCCGCACCACCAATTGTATGATGCCAGTACACCTGCACCACTGATTTTCTGATGCCAGTACACGCGCACCACCAATTTTATGATGCCAGTACACCCGCACCACCAATTTTATGATGCCGGTTCACCCGCACCACCAATTTTATGATGCCAGTACACCCGCACCACCGATTTTATGATTCCAGAACACCCGCACCACCAATTTTATGATGCCAGTACACCGGCACCACCAATTTTATGATGCCAGTACACCCGCACCACCATTTTTATGATGCCAGTACACCCGCACCGCCAATTTTATGATGTCAGTACACCCGAACCACCATATTTATGACGCCAGTACACTCGCACCACCCAATTTTATGATGCCAGTACACCCGCACCACCAATTTTATGATGCCAGTACACCCGCACCACCGATTTTATGACGCCAGTACACCCGCACCACCAATTTTATGAAGCCAGTACACCCGCACCACCGATTTTATAAAATCAGTACACCCGCATCACCATATTTATGACGCCAGTACACCCGCACCACCAATTTTATGATGCCAGTACACCCGCACCACCGATTTTAAGATGCCAGTACACCCGCACCACCAATTTTATGATGCCAGTACACCCGCACCACCGCTTTTATGATTCCAGTACACTCGCACCATCAATTTTATGACGCCAGTACACCCGCACCACCAATTTTATGATGGCAGTACACCCGCACCACCGATTTTATGATGCCAGTACACCCGCACCACCGATTTTATGATGTCAGTACACCCGCACCACCGATTTTATGATGTCAGTACACCCGCACCACCAATTTTATGATGTCAGTACACCCGCACCACCGATTTTTTCAATCCAGTACACCCGCACCACCAATTTTATGATGTCAGTACACCCGCACCACCATATTTATGACGCCAGTACACCCGCACCACCAATTGTATGCTGCCAATACACCCGCACCACCTATTTTATGATGTCAGTACACCCGCACCACCAATTTTATAATGTCAGTACACGCGCACCACCAATTTTATGATGCCAGTACACCCGCACCTCCGATTTTATGATGTCAGTACAACCGCGCCATCAATTTTATGATGTCAGTACACCCGCACCACCATATTTATGACGCCAGTACACCCGCACCACTAATTTTATGATGCCAGTACACCCGCACCACC
This sequence comes from Daptonema setosum, assembly GCA_964036265.1. Taxonomy (NCBI): domain Eukaryota; kingdom Metazoa; phylum Nematoda; class Chromadorea; order Monhysterida; family Xyalidae; genus Daptonema; species Daptonema setosum. The sequence goes on along the minus strand of OZ038447.1, from coordinate 600,685 downwards.
GATTTTATGATGCCAGTACACCCGCACCACCTATTTTATGATGTCAGTACACCCGCACCACCAATTGTATGATGTCAGTACACCCGCACCACCATATTTATGACGCCAGTACACCCGCACCACCAATTGTATGCTGCCAGTACACCCGCACCACCGATTTTTTCAATCCAGTACACCCGCACCACCAATTTTATGATGTCAGTACACCCGCACCACCATATTTATGACGCCAGTACACCCGCACCACCAGTTTTATGATTCCAGTACACCCGCACCACCAGTTTTATGATTCCAGTACACCCGCACCACTAATTTTATGATGCCAGTTCGCCCGCACCACCGATTTTACGATGCCAGTACACCCGTACCACCAATTTTATGATGCCAGTACACCCGCACCACCGATTTTATGATGCCAGTACACCCGCACCACCAATTTTATGAAGCCAGTACGCATATTTGTAAACTGTACCGGTTTTTTGTCAGATATCGCGTGACCCAACGACAGCTAATAACCATTCGATTGTTTGTACGGCTTAGGCTTAGTTCCGAACATAGACTGTACGTTAGTGAAGGAGATAGCCTAGTTTAGCCTCTCCGTGAATGCAAAATGAAAAAATCGAATTTGGGATTTTGACAAAAAACCGGTACAGTTTCCAAATATGCAGCCAGTACACCCGCACCACCGATTTTATGATATCAGTACACCCGCACCACCATATTTATGACGCCAGTACACCCGCACCACCAATTTTATGATGCCAGTACACCCGCACCACCGATTTTACGATGCCAGTACACCCGCACCACCGATTTTAAGATGCCAGTACACCCGCACCACCAATTTTATGATGCCAGTCCACCAGCACCACCGCTTTTATGATGCCAGTACACTCGCACCACCAATTTTATGACGCCAGTACACCCGCACCACCAATTTTATGATGCCAGTACACCCGCACCACCGATTTTATGATGCCAGTACACCCGCACCACCATTTTATGATGCCAGTACACCTGCACCACCGATTTTATGATGCCAGTACACCCGCACCACCGCTTTTATGATGCCAGTACACTCGCACCACCAATTTTATGACGCCAGTACACCCGCACCACCAATTGTATGATGCCAGTACACCTGCACCACTGATTTTATGATGCCAGTACACGCGCACCACCAATTTTATGATGCCAGTACACCCGCACCACCAATTTTTTGATGTCAGTACACCCGGTTGTGCACATGTAGTAAATTATGCAAGGAAACCCTTTTAGAATTCAACCATTCATAAAAAAAATCTATAATAAATAAAAAGGGTAAGTCACCGAAAACTCATTCGCGTTTTTTCGAACATATTATTAGACAAGAAGCTCGTGTTATGATTTTTGGAATTGTACTTTTGTTGCTCTTCCCGTGATGAAAACGTTAACAGTTTTACGAATAAGACTCTTTGCGTTTATTATTAAGCAATTTCGGTTTGCATAATATTTTACGATATGTGTAGGTATGGTTGTATGAAACCTACAACAAAAAACGCACATATAGGGTGGACATTTGGTTTTTAGAATGGCTGCAAAAAGGTAATCAGTGTTTCCCCTATAAATCTGAATCTTGGATTTTGGGGTATATTTTAGATTTTGACGGAATCGGATGTTTTTATTAAAAACAAGAAAAAATATTTTCTGTGAATCCAAAATACAAAATTCAAAATTTGAATTTTAACTCACAGAAAGTATTATTTTTCTCTTTTTTCATGTTTTTTTTCAAAAACGTTAAAATCTAAAATAGACCTCCAAATCCACGATTCAGTTTTATAGGGGAAACACTGAGTACCTTCTGTGGCCATTCTAATAACCAATTGTCCACCAGTCGTATCCTGAAAGCATTATTTATGGTTTCCATGTATTTACTTTGAAACGTTATCCTTTTCGTTCACCAGGTTATTTATAACCACACATAGGCACGCATAACCTCATAAAAGCGTCTGAGTTCGAATTTTTGTTAGAGCCCACCCGAAAACGCGTAATTCCATCACACAAAGTGGAGTTGTAAAACAAGCGTGTTTATATTTGCATAAAGTTACACAATTTTTTAGAAAACTGAATTCGATTAGGCACCACCTTTGCGCAACTCAATTCATATTATTGACTACAACTCAATTCATATTATTGACTACAACTCAATTCATATTATTGACTACAACTCAATTCATATTATTGACTACAACTCAATTCATATTATTGACTACAACTCAATTCATATTATTGACTACAACTCAATTCATATTATTGACTACAACTCAATTCATATTATTGACTACAACTCAATTCATATTATTGACTACAACTCAATTCATATTATTGACTACAACTCAATTCATATTTTTGACTATAACTCAATTCATATTATTGACTACAACTCAATTCATATTTTTGACTACAACTCAATTCATATTATTGACTACAACTCAATTCATATTATTGACTACAACTCAATTCATATTTTTGACTACAACTCAATTCATATTATGACTACAACTCAACTCCGAAAATGAATACCATTTCAAGTTTCTTAAGTAAAAAATCGTCACACATTCCCGTTTGCGAAACATAGACGATACCTGAATCTAACCTCTGTTATATCATACCGTACTACTGATGAGTTGAGTGGGAATCATGTGCAGTCATCATATACTATCATAACACTTTAACGAACTTATCATGATTTGAAACACTTTTACGTTTACTGGAATCATAAAATGTTTACCAGAAATGGTCATTCTGTCACGGGGTCAAAAAATGTTGAAACTACGTATTTCGTGTTGTAAATCTTGGACGTGTACATTTATTAAGCTACTGTACATCTCATGACATGGTATTGCTTTCTTTCACTTCAATAACGGGCATCACTTTATTTATTTTCACTAGTTTTATTTTATTTCAGTTGACGATTCATAACTAATTTTTTTATGTGATTTAGATATTAATTTTCATATGATTCATTGACTCCCATTTAAGTACTTGAATGACTCAGTTCCGATACTCAAATGTACTGTCCCTTCATTCTATAATCAGAGCAGTGAGTCAACTGATGAAAATCATTAGTCATTCATAAAAGTTTACGTATTCACATCAATTATCCAGTTCAAGTTTAACGAACTAAAATCAACTGAACATTTTCGAATTCCTGATTTAACAACCATCGGTAATAGATGGTTAGCGTGCGAAGCGGGGAGGGGAGAGTCTTTCCATAGAGGGGAATGGCACAATTTAGGCCATTATACCTACACCTTAACAAGAAAAAAAAAATTCCCTCAAAGAGGGGAAATTCTATTTTTCCCTCCCGTTCTCGTCCGCTAGTGATGTAGCCCGCTGCAACATTGCATAATAATTACCTGCACTTTGACTGCCAAATGGACAAATAATAATGAAATCCCGAAAACCGCTATAATTTTTGAAAAAAATCGCAAAATTACGGCAAACTCATAGCATTTATTTCTACTAACATCCGGTTTTGGAGTTAGCCCAACCTGCTTCGAATCAAATACAGGGGCGATGGAGGGGGGGGGGGGGGGGGGGGCGGAGAGAGGAACGGGGGGGGAGGGTTTACGTTCTCAGACGCATACGAAAGTTTGTGAATCATATAGTTCCTTCTCATATATAATTTCAAGAAAAATCAAATCTACTTTACATATCAGCTATCAACGTGAATGTAGTAAGTTCTTGCCCAAAACTCGAACCTTCAATCGAAACCGAACCTCCAATATCGAATGATTTGGTTGATAGAAAAAACAAATCATCCGCTAACGAAAATATAATATTATATAAATGAAAGTTTTTTCGCACCATATGTAACATCCCCTTCCTATCAACTGCCTTCCCCCCTTCCCCAACAATAAAAACTTCCATACATCATCCCACCCCCCCCCCCTCCCCTAAATTGCGATTGTTGTTATTGCGCCAACCCGAATTACGTGATGAGTCAGTGAGTGAGAGTAACATAAAAATTGGTTGTTTATTTCCACAGTACGTTTTCCATGGTGTTCATAAAAATATTTGACTGTTTTTTTATAAAATGTACATCTTTTCCTATTTCATTTGTTCAGTAATTTTTCTAATGACTTTAATGAAAAACTATATTTTCGTTTACCATTCGAGCTCATGTTTACTTAGAACTTATCCACATGAATCTTCCAGTATGATGATAAGTGACCGTATACAAGTTCCTCACTCAGTCAGGCATCAATCAGTCACTCTGTCAGTATTAGATGGGGATTCAGCGACCAGTCAGTCAGTCAGTCGGTCAGTCAGTCAATCAGTCTGTCAGTCAGTCAGTCAGTCGGTCAGTCAGTCGGTTAGTTCGTCGAAAGATTGTTTTATCACATCAGGAGAAGATTTTAACGTTGTACATATATAATTTACAGGTAAACCAATGCATTCTTGTTTTACATGTAATATTTACAAGTTAATATCCAGTCAGTCAATCATCGTTCATTTATTTCACTTTTCCAACTGCATTGCATTTGCAGCAATTTTTCATGCAAATTTTTAGTTGAATGTTTCATTTATGCTAGATCTTTTCTAAGTCAGTCAGTCAATACATAAGTCAGTCAGTTAGCCAGTCAGTCAGTCAGTCAGTCAGTCAGTCTGTCAGTCAGTCAGTCAGTCAGTCAGTCAGTCAGTCAGTCAGTCAGTCAGTCAGTCAGTCAGTCAGTCAGTCAGTCAGTCAGTCAGTCAGTCAGTCAGTCAGTCAGTCAGTCAGTCAGTCAGTCAGTTAGTCAGTCAGTCAGTCAGTCAGTCAGTCAGTCAGTCAGTCATTCAGTCAGTCAGTCAGTCAGTCAGTCAGTCAGTCAGTCATTCAGTCAGTCAGTCAGTCAGTCAGTCAGTCAGTCAGTCAGTCATTCAGTCAGTCAGTCAGTCAGTCTGTCAGTCAAACGTGCACTCCCCCGCAGGTTCACACACCTACAGTACCAAAAATATCTACATACATAGACATGGTCATAAGTGTCTACCATCCCCCTTCATCAACTTCACTCATGTCATAACCAGAAGGCACAAGTCGGGAGCCAATATATTTATATACTAAGGCATGCTGCATTCTTATAGGAACGTTGTTGGAGATCGGGCCGAAACAACGTTCAGATTTTTTTACTCTTTTATAAGTTAGCAAACACATTTTACCAAAAAATTTACTTTTTTCTTACAATTATTATTACATTTGATTGAATCATACTTTTATTTTTCAATTCGATTTTCTCATACAAATTGTATATATTTCTCATCAGATTATGACTTTTTTCAATTATTCGTTGGGTTCTTTTTATAGCGTTATAAAAAACCTTCATTTTGATTACATCGAACTTCAACAATATTCATTTACACATCAAACTTTAAGAGGAACTGTATATAAGTTTAGCTTCAAGATTATATTTTACACATTGTAACTCAAGTTTATGGCAATTATATGTATGTATGTGTGTCGTTTTATGACTTGTAAAACCGTAAAACAGGCTCCTCTTTATTACTCTTGATCACATTACGAACTATTGCGCCCTTTTCATTGTAAATGTGGTAACGTAGCAAAAAAACGAAAACTAAACTATAGCGTGGTTACATTAGCGGACAAGAACGGGTGGGAGAAGTGCAATTCCTTTCTCTTTGGCAGTTTCAAAAACTATAGTTTGTTTCCTAAGTTGTGTATAAAATGGCTCAATTTCTGCCTATTCCCCTATCTTTGACTGAATTCCTATTCCTTTAGAGGATTAGCTCGTCCGCCATTGGTTCAATTCGTTGTACATTCAAACCATACATTAAAATAGTAGGCCTGTTTAGGTACTATTCTATATTTAGTCAGTGAACGAGAAAAGCTTTACGACATGTAAAAAACCATAGCCCATAGCTAACGACAGACCCTCCGAATCTGGCCGCTGCTTGAATGGGTTCTTTTTATGTTGTCTTGAACCGAGCCAAGGCGCCATTTCAGTTTAGCATAGCCAATCTGGGGTTTCATGTACATAAGTGTGAACGTTTTTGGCGCGCAATTTGAATATAATCGATCTGACTGACTCAAGAGAGTTTCATGACATTTAAACAGAATCGCACTAAATTCATGCTCTGTGTACACATCCTAAATCTTTTCAATCCTAAAATTTTTCGCAGAGCTCTTTCGGTCATATTTCAAGTTCGAATCGGTTTTCATGATTTTTGTTTCTTTCTCTGACTCCGTCTGTCTGTCTGGGTGTCTGTCTGTCTGTCTGTCTGTCTGTCTGTCTGTCTGTCTGTCTGTCTGTCTGTCTGTCTGTCTGTCTGTCTGTCTGTCTGTCTGTCTGTCTGTCTGTCTGTCTGTCTGTCTGTCTGTCTGTCTGTCTGTCTGTCTGTCTGTCTGTCTGTCTGTCTGTCTGTCTGTCTGTCTGTCTGTCTGTCTGTCTGTCTGTCTGTCTGTCTGTCTGTCTGTCTGTCTGTCTGTCTGTCTGTCTGTCTGTCTGTCTGTCTGTCTGTCTGTCTGTCTTTCTGTCTGTCTGTCTGTCTGTCTGTCTGTCTGTCTGTCGGTCATCCTGTCGGTTTGAGTTCATTTTATGTCTTCACGAGGCACGCAAAGACGTCATGTCAATGGAACATGGCTCCTAGCACTAGCGGACGAGTTAGGGAGGGAAAAGTGGAATTCCCCCCTCTTTGGATGATTCAAAAAGTTGAGTTTGTTCCGTAAGGTGTAGGTAAAATGAAATATTTTCTGCAGAATCCCCCCTCTTAGGATAGATTCCCCTCCCTCTGGAGGTTTAGCTGGTCCGCCAGTGGCCCCTAGGAACCCCATGTCTTCCCCGGCCCCATCCCGCCAACATCATTCAAGTTTGGAATGCCTTTTTATTATGTTGTTTTCATGCACTAGCGGACGAAAAAGGGAGGGAACGGCGGAATTCCCCCTTCTTTGGCAGTTTTAAAGAGTAGAGTTTGTACCTTAAGATGTAGGTGAAACGGCCTCAAAACTTCAAAAAACACCTCTTTGATGAAATTTCCTTTCCTTTCGGGGAATAGGCTCGTCCGCCGGTGTATACATGCATAACTTGTTCATAGTACTGTACATGTACTATGCTCGTTT
>OZ038447.1:585909-593386 GCA_964036265.1 Daptonema setosum | reverse complement strand
CCAACTAAAGCATCTTAAAGTATTCCATCATTACTTTGCCTATCAGGGGAACCTATTATCATGAATGAATTACCGATTAACAGCCAACCATGTTCGGAAATTTGGAGAAAATCCACAAATTTAGCGATTTTTAGCAAAAAATGGTCCGTAGCTCGAAAAAATGGGGCCATGTGGGGGGGGTAGCACATGACCTTTTTGAAGGTCTACTATGGGGGCATCATCCCTCACACTCGGTTTGTCTAGCTAGATCTGGCAACTTTTTTTATTTTGACATTTATCTCTCCAACTTGACAATTTTTTCAAAAAAAGTTAATTTTCAAAATTTTCTAGGGTGGATTTCTAAATGGAAAATTCGATCAAATGCCGTCAAATAGTGCTCAAAACACGCGGAATTAAGTCTACTTTCGTAATCTGTTTTCAATTTAGTGATTGGAGTATTCTATCGCTGACGGCAGCCGTTTGAAGTGTCCAGATCGCATGTTGACGCGTGCTCACCTGCCAAAATCGAAAAATCCGGATATTTCCGGTTTTGAGCAACTTTGAACCAAACGGTTATAGGGTAATGATAAACTACCCTGGTAGGTTCCAAAACGCTATATAACTCGATTTTCATAAGAGGAGCCAGAATCTGTAGGTTTTCTCAGGCAAGGCGTTTTAAATGGTTAGCTATATACTGACTACCCGCACAATTTGAATGTAAAGGTTTTCTCAGTATGAAAATGACAGACAGATATGTTGGCAGATATACAGACAAACAGACAGAGAGTCACATACAGACAGAAATACAGACAGACAGTCAGACAATTAGACAGAAAAATCGACAGACAGACTGATAGACAGACAGATGGACCGGCAAACAAACAGACATACAGACAGACAGCCATACAGACAGACAGACTGGCATACAGACAGACAGATACATACATACATACAGACACAGACACACCCAAAGACATAGACAGACAGACAGACAGATATATAGACAAACAGACACATACAGATGGACACATACAGACAGAGAGACATATAGACAGACAGACATACATACAGATCAACAGACAGACAGACATACATATAGACAGACAGATACATACAGACAGACACATACAGACAAACAAACGAACTGACAGACAGACAGACAGACAGACACATACAGACAGAGAGACAGACAAACAGACAGACAGACAAACATCTATATAATTAAAATCCATGTCCGTTTGTGTGTATGTATGTGTGTCACGCTCTGCTCTATATAAGATCGAAACGAAACGCTCATAACCTCTTTTCATCATTTGGAACCCATTGGTTTAATCATCGTCACCACCTTCCTGATCAAAAGATTAAAACAAATCATCACATACCCTTCAACATGACAAACACTTACCTCAACCTTTACCTCAATTATCCAAGAGGTCAAGATAATTAAAATGTAGTTTAACATTTATGATCGGTTTATTCAAATTCGAATTCTATCGAAATGTTTCATTCTCATGATTAAACACATTCAGAAACTACGAATTTTATCATCATCACCTACTCACAGATGTATGTGAGAGTACCCAAAGATGTTCCCCATATTTTGAACTGGAAAATCATTCATCTCAACTGGCATTGCAGAACAAACGGTGCAATCATCAATACCCTCCCATTCACTGAACTGAAAAATTGAAAGACTTTAACTAAAATGCCGCCTAATATTTTGGTAGTTCGAAATAAAAACTTTTTAAATTAAAAAAGATCGGGTAAAGTTTGAATATTTCACTACGAATTTTCCGAATTTTCTAATTGTTTTATACGGGATGGGTAAAACATGATTCTTCATTATAGAAAATAGCGGGTTATTTGATTTTTTTTCACGGGTCTTTTTTAGTGTGATCCCGGAGTTGAAAAGGTCTTAAAACAAAAAATATTTAAACAATAAACTCCGAACTTAATGTGTCGGGTAAGTTTAACGTATTGAAATCTCGGGTCGGGTAGCGAGTTTTCAACGGGAGGCTGTGTTGTTTTTTCTAGAAATATTGTTAGAAGTTTTAACTTAGAACTACATATATGAATCAATGATAACTTGAGTTGCATAGCAACGGGTTCGTGGTACATATAACGAAGCTAATTTTGTATGTTGACGGGTTTACATCGATAATATTTTTTGTAAACTTAACACTCAGTTGCGTAGCAACGGGTTTACCCTAGTCTATATATAAATTACACAATGTATGTATGTATGTGTGTGTGTCACGCTTCAGTATAAATACCAGGAAATAACATTAAAACACCTTTTCTTACTCGATGTAAGAATCAAAATAAATCATCACGTCCCCTTCAGTTGTTTTTCAAATCTGACCTCTTCTAACTCAACAGGCATTAACGTGTTGGAATTTCATAATTACTCTCAATGTGTTTACTCAACTTTTATAACGAAGTCATCAACACCCGTTCAACTGATTTTCAAAACTGAAATCTAACACTCCTGAAGGTCATAATAATGGCCTTCCATGAGCAATTTTATTATTGTGGTAGTTCGAAATAAAAAACTTTAAAGGTCGGGTAAAGTTTGAATGTTTCAGCTGGTCTTCCTTCATTACGAATTATCCGAAGATCCTATCTATCTATATAAAGGTTTCAATCATCAGCACCCCCTCGAAGCTGAACTTACGGACCACAAAACTTTCGAGGAAACTTAATGAAAAAAGTTTTAGAAAAATCATCGTCATCCTCCCAATCGGAGATTTAAATTTATTTTAACATAGTTACAGTGAGAAAAACCCGTTGAAAAAAAAGTTTGTCACCCGTGAAAATCCCAACTCATCTTACTTTTCTTGATAAAGTATACCCGACCAGTTGAAAACTCATAAGGTAATGTTATACATACATAGGAGTATCCGATCGCGCCTACGGAGCGGAACTCTTAAAAGCGCACCGTTCATTTGCGGAACTATATTAGCGGAACTGTTCGCATCGGAACCGTTAAGTGGGGATCCATGCCCAGCGGAATTGTTATAAGCGGATCCGTAAAAATCGGATTTTTATAAACCGGATCGTTTTTTAGCGGAACTGTACCCAGCGGATTTTTTCATTTCCGGATATTTCAAAGTTTAAAATCGGAAGTATAAAAATCGGAAGTGTTAAAATCGGAAACGTCAAAAGCGGAACTTTAAAAAGCGGAACCGTCAAAAGCGGAACTGTTATAAAAGCGCCCTTCATAAGTGGAAAACCACGCTGGACACCTCCGCTTCGCGGTGCTAACGGTCCAAGGCGGGGGCATAAAACTTAGGTTTCAGTGTAGGCTTAGGCTTAGGCTTAACCTTTGGAGAAGGGCTCGGGCGCTACGCGCCCAAGCCCTTCCCAAACCCTAAGCCTGATCCTAAGCCTAAACTGAAAACTAACTCTTAGCCTCATACTCGGCGATCTCGCTTAGAACGAACAGTCTGTGCTAATGACTAAGCCGAAGCCTTATAAACAATGAAATAGGCCCTCCAGATGCTAATAGCAAAAAAATTTACTTCACCGAGTTCCGCAAAACTAATATCCGGAATTTAAGGTTCCGCTGTCGTAAGTTCCGCTGAAAACACATCCGCAAAGAACGGTTCCGGTAACAAAATATCCGCAAATAAACTTCCGCTGGCAAGACTTCCGCTTTTAATAAATCCGATTTTAACAGTTCCGATGAAAAAATATCCGATCCATACAGTTCCGCTAACAAACAATCCGCAAATAACAGTTCCGGAGAAAAGACTTCCGCTAATAAACTTCCGCAAACGAACGATCCCTTTTATACAGTCCCGTAGATATGGGTACACCGAGTATCCGACCCGATATGTTATTATAAACGTTGAACTCACCCGACCCGTTAAATCCTGATTTAATTTTCTGAAAAATAATTATGGTAAAGTTAGTTTAGGTTTAGCATTACACTAAAAAGAACCCGTGGAAAAACGATTGATTGACTCACTTATTTTTTTCTATTAGGTATTGTAATTTTTACCCGTCCCGTTGGAAACCTACAGGACCCATTCCCGTTGGAAACCTACAGGATATTTTCAACTCTTGACCCGACCCCGAGAAGCACATAGATGATCGCTGAAACTACTTGTACTGTTTTTTTTGTTTGATCAAAGATATCTCGGTTGAGGTTGATCACGTCTAGTAGTTGACTGATTTTTTCTGCAATGGAAGGTGTTGATGATTCCCGATGTGGATGAAAAGAATCACTTGCATCCGTGACCTTAATTAGCGGTAATTTTAGTTAAGACCTTTGAAATTTCAGTGAATAGAGGGAATCTTCTTTGAGGGTGTTGATGACAATATCTCCTCAACTTTTATGAGAGAAGGTGATGATGATTATAAATTTCTTAATTCTGCATGAAAATGACATAAAGAGTTTTTCAGCGTTTCACTTTTGATATTTATATCGATTCATCGGGCGGACATACCTACCCACCGACAAGTTTGTTTTAATATATAAGACTAGGGTAAACCCGTTGCTACGCAACTGAAAGATAAGTTACAGAGTGAACCCGTTGATTAATTAGCTTGTGAAGCAAAATTTAATGTCAACATTATAGTTGACAAATAACACTTCGAAACAATTTGTGTGAAAACGGTCGAATTGATATCCCGTGGAAATGTTTTAATACCCGTGAAATTTGCAGTGTATTTTTTCATAAAGAATCTTGTTTTGAAAAAGCCAAAAATAATTACAGCACATGACTCGACATGCTAATTTGAAGTGAAGATAAGCTGTAATAACTTGATAAGTTCAGTTGCAGAATAACTGTAAATTAAGCCCGTTGCATAAAGTTAGAGCTTATTTTTCTACATAAGATATTATGCTTTTCTGTCCCGTGGTAAAGAAAACTACGAATGATTAAACTACGTATTTGTAAAACATCTTGGAACAACCCTTTGGAGTTTGAAATTCATTACCGATCATTTTCGAAAATAAGGTTCGTTCTCATCTTTCGTTCTGTAATTTAAAGATTAGAACCCGATCATCCATAACTTTTTTAAAGCTAAATTTATCATGTTCTTGAAAAGTTTTGACTAAAATTTTCACGATTATAATAAGAGACCTAAAAAATTAACCCATTGAGTTTGTACTTTTAACACCGCTTAATTTTCATTCAAAAACTCTATGAGAATTTCTGAAATACGGTAATTCATGACTGATACTTGAAAAATTTCAGTTGAATGCAATTTTATTATAATGCAACTTAGAAATTTAATGGTTTTTTTTGTTGTAAAAAGGCATTGACCATTACGATGTTTAACAAAGTAATTGTACGGCTCTCTTATTCCAACTTGTACATAAATGCCGTTTTCACTCATGGCAAAAAATAATTAGTTGCAATTTTAGTTGAGTTCTCTCGATATTTACAAAGTTCAGTGATTCTGAACACTCCATTGGGAGGGTGTGGATGACAACTTTATCCTCAACTTTAATATGAGAAGGTGATGACCATAAAAATTTGACTTCTGAAAAATAATGACGTAAAGAGTTTTTCATATTTTCATTTCTGTTATTTATATCGATTCATCGTGTCGACAAACATACAAACCGACAAACTCTATTCTTTTTATTTATAGGATTTTGAACTGGAAACATCATTGATCTTAACTGGAATTGTAGTTTTATTGCGCCGCTTACTGCTGTAGCCACGGGTTCTTATGTTTTTAGGTTTACACAAAATTTATTATTTTTGGTATCTCACGGGACGGGTAAAAATATGTATGATATTTGAAATAATGTATGTAACGAATATATGAACAATCTACTGTAGGTGATAATATGTGTTTAACTTCACGGGTGCCTCTAACTTTGCTCACGGGTATTCTCAACGGTATTCGGGTAACTTGAAGTAATCTTTTAAGATAACAGTTTGACCAAGTCAGTGTGAAGGTATAGATTTAAACGGGTCGATTAAATTTAATGACATGAAATTTTCAGATTGGCTTTAAATTACCCATTTTAAGCTCTACATTATTACGTATAAGTGAAAAAACGGGTTGTGTTGTTGAACAGGGTGTATAAATATTCACACCGTACAGCTTAAAGAGATTAGAGTATTGAATGAAATGAACTAATTTCAACGGTTCAGGTAAACTACACTGGCTAAAAAATTAATTAAATATTCAATTAAACGGGGGAGGTTATTAATTAGTCTTCTAGAAATAATGTAAGAAGTTCTAACTGATAACTATGGAGCAATGATGACTTGAATTAGATGGCAACGGGTTCGTGGTGCATATGTATATTGAAGCTAACTTTGTATATTGACGGGTTTACTTCGATAAGTTTTTTTGTAAACTTAACACTCAGTTGCGTAGCAACGGGTTCACCCTAGTATAGAAAAAGAGACGGACAGGTAAACAAACAGACATACAGACTGCCATACATACAGACAGACAGCCAGACAGACAGACAGACAGAGAGGCATACAAACAGATAGATATACAGACAGATAGACAGACAGACAGACATATAGACAAACAGACATCTACAGACAGACACATAAAAAATACAGACAGACAGACAGACAGACATGCAGATCAACAGACAGACAGACAGACAGACAGACAGACAGACAGACATGTAAACAGAGAGACAGACAGACAGACATACAGACAGAAATACAGACAGACAGACAGACAGACAGACATACAGACAGACATACAGACAGGCAGACTGGAAATAGTCGAACAATTTTGTTTCATGTTTGAGAAAATTTCTATTTACAAACATTATTTTGTCGCACCGCAATCTGTTATTATGACAGTTAAGTCTTTTTACGAACAATATTTTGCCGCACTTCAGTCTGTTATTATGACACTTTTTTTGTTCCTTTTGTGCGGCCTGTTATTATGACAGTAGTCAGTATATTTTTAACGGTTTTAAATAAATAATAGCAGCCTGCAGTGCGGCACAAATATTTGGTGTTGAAGGGAAATTCTAAAATTCTCATTGAAAAAAATATTTTGGATTTGAAAATAAAAATTTTCTGAATTTGTTGGAAAACAATCGGACTCATGCCAAAGTTCACGAAAGAAAAAGTTTTAGCAAAAAAGTTCACGCACTCAACTAATCACTCACTCACTTCATCATTTAATCACTTAATTGCTCACTAACTCAATCAATCATTCAATCAATCACTCAATCACTCAACCAATAACTCACTCACTCACTCTCTTACTTACTCATTCACTCATTCACTCACTCTCTCACTCTCACTCACTCACTCACTCACTCACTCACTCACTCACTCACTCACTCACTCACTCACTCACTCACTCACTCTTTCACTCACTAACTCACTCACTCACTCACTCTTCCACTCATTAACTCACTCACACTTTCACTCACTAACTTATTCAATCATTCACTTACTCACTCATTCACTCTTTCCCTCACTAACTCGCTCACTCACCCACTAACTACCTCACTCCCTCACTGACTCCCTCACTAACTCACTCACTAACGCAC
>OZ038447.1:570909-580909 GCA_964036265.1 Daptonema setosum | reverse complement strand
CACTCGCTCACTCACTCACTCACTCACTCACTCACTCACTCACTCACTCACTCACTCACTCACTCACTCACTCACTCACTCACTCACTCACTCACTCACTCACTCACTCACTTGTTCACTCACTCACTCACTCACTCACTCACTCACTCACTCACTCACTCACTCACTCACTCACTCACTCACTCACTCACTCACTCACTCACTCACTCACTCACTCACTCACTCACTCACTCACTCACTCACTCACTCACTCACTCACTCACTCACTCACTCACTCACTCACTCACTCACTCACTCACTCACTCACTCACTCACTCACTCACTCACTCACTCACTCACTCACTCACTCACTCACTCACTCACTCACTCACTCACTCACTCACTCACTCACACTGTCACTGACTCATTCACTGAATTAATCACTCACTCGCTCACTCACTCACTCGCCCACAGTCGGCTTCATCTTCACCCGTGCTACAGTCTTGCTCTCCATCACATTTCCAAGTGGATGGAAAGCATTGATTGTCGCACAGAAACGGATCGACTGCACACGAACGAATAACTGGAATCCATAAAAATGGTTTAAAATCGAAGATGAGAATCATAATATTTTTCTCACTCAACAACTTTAAGTACTGCGTTAATAACAACCGAATTTCTACCAAAAAACCACCGAAAAAAAGCACTGAAAAAGGTATAAGCGATGCAGACGATGACAAAAACAAGAACAATAATAACAACAACAACAACAACAACAACAACAACAACCACAACAACAACAACAACAACAACAACAACAACAACAACAACAACAACAACAACAACAACAACAACAACAACAACAACAACAACAACAACAACATTAACAGCAAAAACAACAACAACAACAACAGCAACTGCAACAACTACAACAACAACAACTGCAACAACAACAACAACAAAAACATTAACAGCAAAAACAACAACAACAACAACAACAACTGCAACAACTACAACAACAACAACTGCAACAACAACAACAACAACAACAACTGCAACAACTACAACAACAACAACAACAACAACAACTGCAACAACTACAACAAAAAAACACAACAAAAACGACTGAAAAAAAGCAATTAAAACGTGAACCGCATCACATCCATGACTCTCATGATCAACAACAACAACAACAACAACTGCAACAACAACAACAACAACAACAACAACAACAACAACAACAACAACAGCTGCAACAACTACAACAACAACATACCCCCACAATCATTATCCATATCGCACAACCACGATTCCATGATGCAGTCCCCGTTATCGCACTGGAACGCGCCCGAGATACAATCTGAAATTATTGGAGAATTGGTACAAAAACACTACCGTAACCAGCACCATCAACAACGGCCACAAAAACAAAAAAGCCATCAGAAATAACCATAATTAGACCGAAAATAGCGAACACTTTTACAGTTACAACTGCAACCGTAATATTAGCGGCAACAACAACCAGATCAACAACAACAACAACAACAACAACAACAACAACAACAACAACAACAACAAATATGGTACCAACCAGCCAAACACAATTCGACCACCAGCAGCAACCAAACAATTCTGACGCCGATAGACCTCAAGCACATTTTTCGTATTCTGAAGACGCAATTTTTTTAAATGAAAACAAACACTATCATATATTGTTAGACAAATTTCTGCAAAAAGATACAGCTGATCATTTTTCTGACTAGAAAAGCCGTTTCAGAACCAATTCCAACAGGGGACGAGAAGCGATTCCAACAAGATGCGTGTTTCTTTAATGGTACTTACAGTATAACCGAGAAAAACGAAATGTGCATAGGAACAAGTATAAAAATATGTTGGTTGAATGACTGACTGGCTGACTGACTGACTGACTAACTGGCTGACTGACTGACTGGCTGACTGCCTGACTGACTGGCCGACTGATCGACTGACTGGTTCACCGAGTAACAGATTGGATATTCACACAAAACTATGACCACAGCACTCACGCCAGGCCAAGATTACATAACACTGGAAAACAGGCGAGGGTGATGACTGACTGACAGACTGTCTAAGTAATACATCTTATTTTCTCATTGAATATCTTACCAACAACGTCAGTCATTCCTTTTTTACACACGTCCCTATTATTTATTCATATAAACAAAAAATTAAAACTGTATAAGGTGAGACCACCATGATGGAGGAGTTGCCACCTGACTGGCTGAATGGAATGTCTAAATGACAGACTGACTGAGTGACCGACTAACTGACTAAATGACTGAGCGACTGAGTGACTAACTAACTGACTGACTAACTGACTGATTAACCAACTGACAGACTGACTAATCAGAATGACTGACTGACTGACTGAAGGACTGACTGACTAATCAGACTGACTGGCTGACTGACTGACTGACTGAGTGACTGACTGACTGGTTGACTAATTATAAACGAGCCTGCAAAGGCTAACCTAACACCGAGAAGGAATATGGAATTGTTATATCCATCGGATCCGTAAAAATCGGATTTTTATGAACCGGTTCGTTTTTTAGCGGAACTGTACCCAGCGGAATTTTTTTCATTTTCGGATATTTCGAAGTATAGAATCGGAAGTATAAAAATCGGAAGTGTTAAAAGTGTTAAAATCGGAAACGTCAAAAGCGGAACTGTTATAAAAACACCCTTCATGAGTGGAAAACCACGCTGGACACCTCCGCTTCGCGGTGCTAACGGTCCAAGGCGGGGGCATAAAACTTAAGTTCCAGTGTAGGCTTAGGCTTAGGCTTAGCCTTTGGAGAAAAGCTTGGGCGCTACGCGCTACGCCTTCCCAAATCCTAAGCCTAATGCTAAGCCTAAAAAACTAACTCTTAGCCTCATACTCGGAAATCTCGCTTAGAACGAACAGTCTGTGCTAATGACTAAGCCGAAGCCTTATAAACAATAAATAGGACCTCCAAATGTTAATAGCAAAAAAATTACTTCACCGAGTTCCGCAAAACTAAATTCCGAAATTTAAGGTTCCGCTGCCGTAAGTTCCCGTAAAAACATATCCGCAAACAACGCTTCCGGAAACAAAATATCCCCAAGTAAACTTCCGCTCGCAACATTTCCGCTTTTAATAATTCCGATCTTAACAGTTCCGATGAAAAAAATCCGATTCATACAGTTCCGCTAACAAACAATCTGCACGTAACAGTTCCGGAGAAAAGACTTCCGGTAAAAAACTTCCGCAGATCGCGCCTACGGAGCGGAACTCTTAAAAGCGCAACGTTGGTTTCGGAACTATATTAGCGGAACTGTTTTCATCGGAGCCGTTAAGTGGGTACCAATACCCAGCGGATTAATTTTAAGCGGGTTTAAGGGGAGTTGTGGTAAAAGGTTGTAGAATTAGATTTATAAGTTAGTTGGAATTAGTGACGAATACCGACTGATGGTTTGATTGAGGGGAATAAAGAATTTCAACAGGGCTTTAGAGGAGAGCCATTTGGGCTCTCGAGTTGAGCCCCGTGGGCTCAACTCGAGAGACCAGACTCAGCTGCTGAGCCCAAAATGTATAGACAGGGCTCTCGAGGAGAGCCATCGAGGCTCAGCTCGAGAGCCCTCGAGGCTCTCCTCCAGGAGAGCCTTGCCTATAATTTAACACTACCCAACTGGGCTCTCGAGGAGAGACCCGAGGGCTCTCCTCGAGAGCCGGACCTTGGACGTGCACGGGGTCTTATTTTCTTTTTAACTTTTTTTTGGTTTCCTTGCTTTGCAAAACATTTAATTTGCAGTTTGTAAAGTTAGAATTTTTTTTACTGTTTCGAGCAAACGAACTCGTATAATTTTTGGATTTTGGTGAATCATAGTGCAAAAATTAAAGTTCTCACTGTTCACTGTTTCAAAAATTTCAAAA
Organism: Daptonema setosum; assembly: GCA_964036265.1. NCBI lineage: Eukaryota > Metazoa > Nematoda > Chromadorea > Monhysterida > Xyalidae > Daptonema > Daptonema setosum. The sequence continues at coordinate 576,996 of OZ038447.1, read as the reverse complement.
TTTGAAAATCCCGCCGTTTGATGGTCTCTAAGTGAAACAAATTGCGTTTTATTCAATCAAATTTTAAAATCCCGCATTTTTTGCCGATTTCTCTAAAATTGTACTCGCTCCATTCGTGTTACATTACAACTGAGATGCGGTGTAAATGAAAATATTTTTAGCCTTTGCAGTCTTGTTTATAATTAGTCGATCAGTCAGTCAGTCAGTCAGTCATTCAGTCAGTCAGTTTGTCAGTCAGTCAGCCAGTCAGTCAGCCAGTCAGTCAGTCAGTCCTTCAGTCAGTCAGTCATTCAGTCAGTCAGTCAGTCAGTCATTCAGTCAGTCAGTCAGTCAGTCAGTCAGTCAGTCAGTTCTTCAGTCAGTCAGTCATTCAGTCAAACAGTCAGTCATTCAGTCAGTCAGTTGGTCATTCAGTCAGTCAGTCGTAACTCCTTTATCATGGTGGTCCAAACTTATACTGTTTTAATTTTTTATAAGAATGAATGACGTTGTCGGTCAGACAGTCAATGGGAAAATAAAATGTATTACATAGACAATCTGTCTCTTTGTCTGTCAGTCAGTCATCACCCTCGCCTATATTCCAGTGTTATGTAATCTTGGCGTGAGTGCTGTGGTCATATTTTTTATATGAATATCCAATCTGGGACTCGGTAAATCAGTCAGTCAGTCAGTCAGTCAGTCAGTCAGTCAGTCATTGGTTGAGTCAGTTTGTCCTTCCTGTATTACCCTTGCCTTTATGTGATGCAATCATGGCGTGAGTCGTATGGTCACAGTTTTATTTTTTGGTTTCTAAGCCTAGTCAGTCAGTCAGTCAGTCTTTCGACCAACAAAAATGTTTTTTCATACTTGCTCCTATGCACATTTCGATTCTCTCGGTGATAAGTACCATTGAAGAAATACGCCACCTGTTGAAATTGCTTCTCGGAAATGGTTCTGAAACAACTCAAAATCGAATCAAAAAAATAGTATACTGTTTCATTTTGCTGGAGTTTCTCTAAAACTGCGTCTTCAGAATACGAAAAATGTGTTTGAAGTCTATCGGCGTCCGAATTGTTGGGTTGCTGCTGGTGGTCGAATTGTGCGTGGCTGGTTGGTACCATGTTGTTGTTGTTGTTGTTGTTGTTGTTGTTGTTGTTGTGGTTGAGAATGCGGTTGTTGTTGTGATGAGGTTGTTGGTGATGAGGTTGTTGGTGATGATTTTGTCGTTGTTGTTGTTGTTGTTGTTGTTGTTGTTGTTGTTGTTGTTGTTGTTGTTGTTGTTGTTTTTGTTGTTGTTGTTGTTGTTGTTGTTGTTGTTGTTGTTGTTGTTGTTGTTGTTGTTGTTGTTGTTGTTGTTGTTGTTGTTGCGGTTGTGGTTGAGAATGCGGTTGTTGTGATGATGTTGTTGGTGATGAGGTTGTTGGTGATGATTTTGTTGTTGTTGTTGCTGTTGATGATGTTGTTGTTGTTGTTGTAGATGTTATTGTTGTTGTTATCGCTGTTGTTGTTGTTGTCGCTGTTGTTGTCGCTGTTGTTGTTGTTGTTGTTGTTGTTGTTGTTGTTGTTGTTGTTGTTGTTGTTGTTGTTGTTGTTGTTGTTTTTGATCATGAGTCATGGATGTGTTGCAGGTCCCGTTCTTTCTGACCGCAAGTCCGAGTACTATCGCAATGTGGCACGATTCCGCAAGGCGTATCTGCATCGAGAGGCCGATGCCACCCAGGGTGCGGGCAGATACCGCAGTGCCGGGGTGCGGGTGGAGGACGCACCGGTGAGTGATGCAGCGACGGTCGGTGTGTGTGACTGGTGCAATGATGATGTGCGTGACTGATTTAATGACGTTGTGAGCGACTGGCTCCGTGACGTTGTGAGTGGCTGATTCAGTCACACTGTGGTGACTGATTCAATGACGTTATGACTGACTCAGTGACGTTGTGAGTGACTGATTCAGTGACACTGGTGACTGATTCAATGACGTTATGACTTGTGAGTGACTGACTCAGTGACGTTGTGAGTGACTGATTCAATGACGTTATGACTTGTGAGTGACTGACTCAGTGACGTTGTGAGTGACTGATTCTGTGACACAGTGGTGACTGATTCAATGACGTTATGACTGACTCAGTGACGTTGTGAGTGACTGATTCAGTGACACTGGTGACTGATTCAATGACGTTATGACTTGTGAGTGACTGACTCAGTGACGTTGTGAGTGACTGATTCAATGACACTGTAGTGATTGCTTCAATGATGTTATGAGCGACTGACTCAGTGACGTTTTGAGTAACTGACTCAGTGACTTTTAGAGTGGCTGATTCAATGAAGTAGAGAAACTGACTCAGTAACGACATGAGTGTTTAATTCAGTGAATGTGTGTGAATGAGGCAGAAACTGTGATATGGATCAGACGACTAATTTATATGGATAACTGAATTGGTGATGGCAAAACTTTGTTTAAATTCAGTGAGTCAACTGATGAAACTTCAGGCCTCACTGTGCAATGATGGTGAGTTTGCATGCTCCAATGAGTACGCGTGTATTCACGACTTCTACGTTTGTGATGGCATAAAGGACTGCTACGGGGAGGACGAGCCGGCTGATGAACAGAACTGTGAAACAGGTGTGTTGTGGTTTTGTTATTGTTTCTGGTTGAGATTTGTTTATGGCGTATATTAACAAAAAAATACAGCAACTTCATTATTTTGTTGTTATTTGTCTCCATATATGTGAGTGATGTTTTTTTCTATAGCCGGTAAGACAGCTTATGAATATAAAAAAGTATGTTCCACATCAGTTGAATAATACCGACAAAAATGAATCGTAAAGTCATATATACTCAATGACTGTACAATTTTTTATGCTTTTAGTTTAACTCTTATTTATATCATAAAACGGTAACTGTTGTTATAGTTATAATAATTGTGGTTGTCGTTGTTATAAAAGCTGTTGTTGTTGCAGACGAGTTCAACTGTCTGCGCAACCAGGTTGCCTGTAAATCAGCGACTGAGCCCGGTGTCCATTGCGTGGCATTGACGTTGCTTTGTTTCGATGGCGGCAGTTACTGGCTGATGATCAACCACACCATTGAATGGCTGGCTGATACTTGCAGTCAGATTGGTTAGTGTTGACTGATACTTGCAATCAGACTTGTTGACTGTTGTTCAATCATACTATCGAGTGGCTGACTGATACATAATTGCTGTCAAATTGGTTAGTGTGGTTGTTGTTGTTGTTGTTGTTGTTGTTGTTGTTGTTAATGTTGTTGTTGTTGTTGTTGTTTTTGTCATGTTGTTGTTGTTGCGGTGGTGGTGGTTGTTGTTCTACACACTTGTTGACTGTTGATCAATCATACTATCGAGTGGCTGACTTATACATAATTGCTGTCAAATTGGTTAGTGTGGTTGTTGTTGTTGTTGTTGTGGTGGTGGTAGTTGTTGTTCTTAACACTGACTATTGATCAACCACACTATAGAGTGGCTGACTGATACATAAATGCAGTCAACTTGGTTGTTAGTGTTACTGTTGTGGTTGTTGTTGTTTTTGTGGTTGTGGGGGTGGGTGCCGTTGTTAGGGTGGTCTTGGTTGTTGCTGTTGTGATGGGGATATGTAGTTGTGGTAGTGGTGGCGATAGTTGTGGTGATTGTTGTTGTTGCTCATGTATTATGGAATTTTATATGGTGACATTTTCAGGCTACACTTTCGAGATCACTCCGACTACCGAGACACCCTTGACAGGTTTGTGAGGATCAATATTGTTCAGTGTTTAAAATTTTATCTTTGTATTTCATCGGCTGTTCTGTTGTTATTAGTATTTGATTTCGTTATATACCACTGTTTTCGAGCTGTTTGTAAAACACCCTTAGTGCAGTTATGTCATTCAATGTGATCTCTTGATTTCAGTACCGACTACGCCAATGTTGCTTAACGAGTCAGGTTAGCTATTGCGACATACATTTCCAGTATAGTAGGAGACCGAACTCGAATGCGCGCTACTTTTCATCGTGGTTTTATACTAGTCTGTGTGTGATTTATGTAGACATGAAATATGTAGGAGAGTAGGACAAGAATAGTTGAAAATGCTGTTTCACTCGATACTATTGTGTGTAGCATTCGCACCGTTTTTCGAACCGTAAGACCAGATACATTAACACATTGGATCGGTAATGTTAAAGTTAGCTACATTTACAGTATCTGTTGTACGTTCAGTCCACATTTTAATGCTTGGATGTAAACCGGGTCCTGCTATTGTACTTTCACCAAAAAAATATAAACATAAATAAACAAGCCATTGAATAATAAAGTACTGAAAAAATTAGCGAGTTTCCCGTACATAAATACTTGCAGTGTGCGAGCCGCATGAGTTTGAGTGCATTTCTGTGGGCACGAGTGACGTGGCTGGTGGTGGTGCTCAGTGCATTCCTGAATGGTATAAATGTGATAGAGATGACGATTGCTGGGATGCCTCCGATGAAGTTGGATGTGATTACTGTGATTACGGTAAGTGTTGTTGCTATTCTTGTTGTTGTAGTTGTTGTTTATTAACTTGTATTTATAGATTAATCTTTGTATGTACATATCTATGATTGTTTTAGCACGACAATTGAAAACCTGTCAGTTAAACGAGTTTCGCTGTGCCACCAACTACTTGACTGGAGACGAACGTTGCCTGCAACAACACTACTGGTTAGTTATCAGTAGGTTATGTTATTGTTGTTATTAGTTATTATGTTGCTATGCTGTTGTTTGTTGGCTTAAGAAAACTTATTGTTATATTTTCAGGTGCGATGGTATCGATAACTGTGGAGATGGGTCGGATGAAGCCGAGTGCGATGCAGTCGGTTAGTGAGTGACTGAGCACGTGAGTGAGTGAAGTGAGCACGTAAGTGAGTGAGTGAGCGAGTAAGTGACTGAGTGCGTGATTGAGCTCGTGACACAAGGAGCAAGTGAATGAATAAGTTAATAGAGTGAATTCCTAAAGGTGGCTGAGTGACAATTTATCAAGCAGAGTAATAGTGAGTGCACGAGTCAGTTATGTAGTCATCAGCAAACTCAAAGTGCGAGGGATTGCGAGAGTTAACTTCTTTACTTAATTACCCGCGTCATCCTCAATTACACAGTGTGTAATCTGTAAAATCTGGAATCCTACCAGGATACTTGAAAATTTGTCAGTTTCTTGGTAGGACTAGAATTCGTTTACTATACACCTGGTCATCAGTATTGTTCACCGTGTAACTGTATTGCAGACGAATTTGGTTGTCTGATCGGTCAAACGTGGTGGCGATGGTACGAATTCGACGATTGTGTAAGCCGTTCGTTGTTCTATGCATGCGTGGGTGTCGTGGATTGTCTACGGGTGGATGGCAACTACACAATTGATCGATACTTGTAATGATGAACTGGGTTAGTGAATGCGGTTGTTGACTCTGTGGTTGTGATGGTTGTTGATGTTGTTGTTGCTGCTTTTGTTGTTATTATTGATTGTTGTTCTAGTATATAAAGACTATCAGAAACTTTATACTGTCAGGTATGCTGTTCGTGCCACCACCGCCCACCACCATGTTAGTGCTCTTGTGAACACAAAGAAACTCATCCATTCACTCACTCACTCACTCACTCACTCACTCACTCACTCACCTCACTCACTCACTCACTCACTCACTCACTCACTCACTCACTCACTCACTCACTCACTCATAACGCTCGCTCACTCACTCACACCGCTCGCTCACTCACTCACTCACTCACTTTAGTATGCAATCTGGACACCGAAATACAATGTGGTTTTATTGGACACCCTGACGTGCATTGTATTCCTATGGAAGACATCTGCTCTGGAACAACCAATGCGATTTCGGTTGTGTTGTGGATGAGGCAGAGGCATATTGTATTGAAAGTTGGCTTTGTTGTTGTTGTTATTGTTGTTGTTGTTGTTGTTGTTGTTGTTGTTGTAGTTGTTGTTGTTGTTAACGTTATTGCCGCTAAGCTGATATTACGGTTGCAGTTGTAATTGTAATTGCGTTTGCTTTTTGCTGTTTTATAGTCATTTTTGTTGGCCTTTTTGTTGTTGTGTTATTGTGCTCATTGTTGATGGTGATGTTGTTGGTCAGTGTA
>OZ038447.1:559013-570709 GCA_964036265.1 Daptonema setosum | reverse complement strand
ATGTCTTCCATAGGAATACAATGCACGTCAGGGTGTCCAATAAAACCACATTGTATTTCGGTGTCCAGATTGCATACTAAAGTGAGTGAGTGAGTGAGTGAGCGAGCGTGTGAGTGAGTGAGCGAGCGTATGAGTGAGTGAGTGAGTGAGTGAGTGAGTGAGTGAGTGAGTGAGTGAGTGAGTGAGTGAGTGAGTGAGTGAGTGAGTGAGTGAGTGAGTGAATGGATGAGTTTCTTTGTGTTCACAAGAGCACTAACATGGTGGTGGCGGTGGTGGCACGAACAGCATACCTGACAGTATAAAGTTTCTGATAGTCTTTATATACTAGAACAACAATCAATAATAACAACAAAAGCAGCAACAACAACATCAACAACCATCACAACCACAGAGTCAACAACCGCATTCACTAACCCAGTTCATCATTACAAGTATCGATCAATTGTGTGTAGTTGCCATCCACCCGTAGACAATCCACGACACCCACGCATGCATAGAACAACGAACGGCACACAATCGTCGAATTCGTACCATCGCACCACGTTTGACCGATCAGACAACCAAATTCGTCTGCAATACAGTTACACGGTGAACAATACTGATGACCAGGTGTATTAGTAAACGAATTCTAGTCCTACCAAGAAACTGAAAATTTTCAAGTATCCTGGTAGGATTCCAGATTTTACAGATTACACACTGTGTAATTGAGATGACGCGGGTAATTAAGTAAAGAAGTTAACTCTCGCAATCCCTCGCACTTTGAGTTTGCTGATGACTACATAACTGACTCGTGCACTCACTATTACTCTGCTTGATAAATTGTCACTCAGCCACCTTTAGCAATTCACTCTATTAACTTATTCATTCACTTGCTCCTTGTGTCACGAGCTCAATCACGCACTCAGTCACTTACTCGCTCACTCACTCACTTACGTGCTCACTCACTCACTCACGTGCTCAGTCACTCACTAACCGACTGCATCGCACTCGGCTTCATCCGACCCATCTCCACAGTTATCGATACCATCGCACCTGAAAATATAACAATAAGTTTTCTTAAGCCAACAAACAACAGCATAGCAACATAATAACTAATAACAACAATAACATAACCTACTGATAACTAACCAGTAGTGTTGTTGCAGGCAACGTTCGTCTCCAGTCAAGTAGTTGGTGGCACAGCGAAACTCGTTTAACTGACAGGTTTTCAATTGTCGTGCTAAAACAATCATAGATATGTACATACAAAGATTAATCTATAAATACAAGTTAATAAACAACAACTACAACAACAAGAATAGCAACAACACTTACCGTAATCACATCCAACTTCATCGGAGGCATCCCAGCAATCGTCATCTCTATCACATTTATACCATTCGGGAATGCACTGAGCACCACCACCAGCCACGTCACTCGTGCCCACAGAAATGCACTCAAACTCATGCGGCTCGCACACTGCAAGTATTTATGTACGGGAAACTCGCTAATTTTTTCAGTACTTTATTATTCAATGGCTTGTTTATTTATGTTTATATTTTTTTGGTGAAAGTACAATAGCAGGACCCGGTTTACATCCAAGCATTAAAATGTGGACTGAACGTACAACAGATACTGTAAATGTAGCTAACTTTAACATTACCGATTCAATGTGTTAATGTATCTGGTCTTACGGTTCGAAAAACGGTGCGAATGCTACACACAATAGTATCGAGTGAAACAGCATTTTCAACTATTCTTGTCCTACTCTCCTACATATTTCATGTCTACATAAATCACACACAGACTAGTATAAAACCACGATGAAAAGTAGCGCGCATTCGAGTTCGGTCTCCTACTATACTGGAAATGTATGTCGCAATAGCTAACCTGACTCGTTAAGCAACATTGGCGTAGTCGGTACTGAAATCAAGAGATCACATTGAATGACATAACTGCACTAAGGGTGTTTTACAAACAGCTCGAAAACAGTGGTATATAACGAAATCAAATACTAATAACAACAGAACAGCCGATGAAATACAAAGATAAAATTTTAAACACTGAACAATATTGATCCTCACAAACCTGTCAAGGGTGTCTCGGTAGTCGGAGTGATCTCGAAAGTGTAGCCTGAAAATGTCACCATATAAAATTCCATAATACATGAGCAACAACAACAATCACCACAACTATCGCCACCACTACCACAACTACATATCCCCATCACAACAGCAACAACCAAGACCACCCTAACAACGGCACCCACCCCCACAACCACAAAAACAACAACAACCACAACAGTAACACTAACAACCAAGTTGACTGCATTTATGTATCAGTCAGCCACTCTATAGTGTGGTTGATCAATAGTCAGTGTTAAGAACAACAACTACCACCACCACAACAACAACAACAACAACCACACTAACCAATTTGACAGCAATTATGTATAAGTCAGCCACTCGATAGTATGATTGATCAACAGTCAACAAGTGTGTAGAACAACAACCACCACCACCGCAACAACAACAACATGACAAAAACAACAACAACAACAACAACATTAACAACAACAACAACAACAACAACAACAACAACAACAACCACACTAACCAATTTGACAGCAATTATGTATCAGTCAGCCACTCGATAGTATGATTGAACAACAGTCAACAAGTCTGATTGCAAGTATCAGTCAACACTAACCAATCTGACTGCAAGTATCAGCCAGCCATTCAATGGTGTGGTTGATCATCAGCCAGTAACTGCCGCCATCGAAACAAAGCAACGTCAATGCCACGCAATGGACACCGGGCTCAGTCGCTGATTTACAGGCAACCTGGTTGCGCAGACAGTTGAACTCGTCTGCAACAACAACAGCTTTTATAACAACGACAACCACAATTATTATAACTATAACAACAGTTACCGTTTTATGATATAAATAAGAGTTAAACTAAAAGCATAAAAAATTGTACAGTCATTGAGTATATATGACTTTACGATTCATTTTTGTCGGTATTATTCAACTGATGTGGAACATACTTTTTTATATTCATAAGCTGTCTTACCGGCTATAGAAAAAAACATCACTCACATATATGGAGACAAATAACAACAAAATAATGAAGTTGCTGTATTTTTTTGTTAATATACGCCATAAACAAATCTCAACCAGAAACAATAACAAAACCACAACACACCTGTTTCACAGTTCTGTTCATCAGCCGGCTCGTCCTCCCCGTAGCAGTCCTTTATGCCATCACAAACGTAGAAGTCGTGAATACACGCGTACTCATTGGAGCATGCAAACTCACCATCATTGCACAGTGAGGCCTGAAGTTTCATCAGTTGACTCACTGAATTTAAACAAAGTTTTGCCATCACCAATTCAGTTATCCATATAAATTAGTCGTCTGATCCATATCACAGTTTCTGCCTCATTCACACACATTCACTGAATTAAACACTCATGTCGTTACTGAGTCAGTTTCTCTACTTCATTGAATCAGCCACTCTAAAAGTCACTGAGTCAGTTACTCAAAACGTCACTGAGTCAGTCGCTCATAACATCATTGAAGCAATCACTACAGTGTCATTGAATCAGTCACTCACAACGTCACTGAGTCAGTCACTCACAAGTCATAACGTCATTGAATCAGTCACCAGTGTCACTGAATCAGTCACTCACAACGTCACTGAGTCAGTCATAACGTCATTGAATCAGTCACCACTGTGTCACAGAATCAGTCACTCACAACGTCACTGAGTCAGTCACTCACAAGTCATAACGTCATTGAATCAGTCACTCACAACGTCACTGAGTCAGTCACTCACAAGTCATAACGTCATTGAATCAGTCACCAGTGTCACTGAATCAGTCACTCACAACGTCACTGAGTCAGTCATAACGTCATTGAATCAGTCACCACAGTGTGACTGAATCAGCCACTCACAACGTCACGGAGCCAGTCGCTCACAACGTCATTAAATCAGTCACGCACATCATCATTGCACCAGTCACACACACCGACCGTCGCTGCATCACTCACCGGTGCGTCCTCCACCCGCACCCCGGCACTGCGGTATCTGCCCGCACCCTGGGTGGCATCGGCCTCTCGATGCAGATACGCCTTGCGGAATCGTGCCACATTGCGATAGTACTCGGACTTGCGGTCAGAAAGAACGGGACCTGCAACACATCCATGACTCATGATCAAAAACAACAACAACAACAACAACAACAACAACAACAACAACAACAACAACAACAACAACAACAACAGCGACAACAACAGCGACAACAACAACAACAGCGATAACAACAACAATAACATCTACAACAACAACAACAACATCATCAACAGCAACAACAACAACAAAATCATCACCAACAACCTCATCACCAACAACATCATCACAACAACCGCATTCTCAACCACAACCGCAACAACAACAACAACAACAACAACAACAACAACAACAACAACAACAACAACAACAACAACAACAACAACAACAACAACAAAAACAACAACAACAACAACAACAACAACAACAACAACAACAACAACAACGACAAAATCATCACCAACAACCTCATCACCAACAACCTCATCACAACAACAACCGCATTCTCAACCACAACAACAACAACAACAACAACAACAACAACAACAACATGGTACCAACCAGCCACGCACAATTCGACCACCAGCAGCAACCCAACAATTCGGACGCCGATAGACTTCAAACACATTTTTCGTATTCTGAAGACGCAGTTTTAGAGAAACTCCAGCAAAATGAAACAGTATACTATTTTTTTGATTCGATTTTGAGTTGTTTCAGAACCATTTCCGAGAAGCAATTTCAACAGGTGGCGTATTTCTTCAATGGTACTTATCACCGAGAGAATCGAAATGTGCATAGGAGCAAGTATGAAAAAACATTTTTGTTGGTCGAAAGACTGACTGACTGACTGACTAGGCTTAGAAACCAAAAAATAAAACTGTGACCATACGACTCACGCCATGATTGCATCACATAAAGGCAAGGGTAATACAGGAAGGACAAACTGACTCAACCAATGACTGACTGACTGACTGACTGACTGACTGACTGACTGATTTACCGAGTCCCAGATTGGATATTCATATAAAAAATATGACCACAGCACTCACGCCAAGATTACATAACACTGGAATATAGGCGAGGGTGATGACTGACTGACAGACAAAGAGACAGATTGTCTATGTAATACATTTTATTTTCCCATTGACTGTCTGACCGACAACGTCATTCATTCTTATAAAAAATTAAAACAGTATAAGTTTGGACCACCATGATAAAGGAGTTACGACTGACTGACTGAATGACCAATTGACTGACTGAATGACTGACTGTTTGACTGAATGACTGACTGACTGAAGAACTGACTGACTGACTGACTGACTGACTGACTGAATGACTGACTGACTGACTGACTGAATGACTGACTGACTGAAGGACTGACTGACTGACTGGCTGACTGACTGGCTGACTGACTGACAAACTGACTGACTGAATGACTGACTGACTGACTGACTGATCGACTAATTATAAACAAGACTGCAAAGGCTAAAAATATTTTCATTTACACCGCATCTCAGTTGTAATGTAACACGAATGGAGCGAGTACAATTTTAGAGAAATCGGCAAAAAATGCGGGATTTTAAAATTTGATTGAATAAAACGCAATTTGTTTCACTTAGAGACCATCAAACGGCGGGATTTTCAAATTTTGAAATTTTTGAAACAGTGAACAGTGAGAACTTTAATTTTTGCACTATGATTCACCAAAATCCAAAAATTATACGAGTTCGTTTGCTCGAAACAGTAAAAAAAATTCTAACTTTACAAACTGCAAATTAAATGTTTTGCAAAGCAAGGAAACCAAAAAAAAGTTAAAAAGAAAATAAGACCCCGTGCACGTCCAAGGTCCGGCTCTCGAGGAGAGCCCTCGGGTCTCTCCTCGAGAGCCCAGTTGGGTAGTGTTAAATTATAGGCAAGGCTCTCCTGGAGGAGAGCCTCGAGGGCTCTCGAGCTGAGCCTCGATGGCTCTCCTCGAGAGCCCTGTCTATACATTTTGGGCTCAGCAGCTGAGTCTGGTCTCTCGAGTTGAGCCCACGGGGCTCAACTCGAGAGCCCAAATGGCTCTCCTCTAAAGCCCTGTTGAAATTCTTTATTCCCCTCAATCAAACCATCAGTCGGTATTCGTCACTAATTCCAACTAACTTATAAATCTAATTCTACAACCTTTTACCACAACTCCCCTTAAACCCGCTTAAAATTAATCCGCTGGGTATTGGTACCCACTTAACGGCTCCGATGAAAACAGTTCCGCTAATATAGTTCCGAAACCAACGTTGCGCTTTTAAGAGTTCCGCTCCGTAGGCGCGATCTGCGGAAGTTTTTTACCGGAAGTCTTTTCTCCGGAACTGTTACGTGCAGATTGTTTGTTAGCGGAACTGTATGAATCGGATTTTTTTCATCGGAACTGTTAAGATCGGAATTATTAAAAGCGGAAATGTTGCGAGCGGAAGTTTACTTGGGGATATTTTGTTTCCGGAAGCGTTGTTTGCGGATATGTTTTTACGGGAACTTACGGCAGCGGAACCTTAAATTTCGGAATTTAGTTTTGCGGAACTCGGTGAAGTAATTTTTTTGCTATTAACATTTGGAGGTCCTATTTATTGTTTATAAGGCTTCGGCTTAGTCATTAGCACAGACTGTTCGTTCTAAGCGAGATTTCCGAGTATGAGGCTAAGAGTTAGTTTTTAGTTTAGGCTTAGCATTAGGCTTAGGATTTGGGAAGGCGTAGCGCGTAGCGCCCAAGCTTTTCTCCAAAGGCTAAGCCTAAGCCTAAGCCTACACTGGAACTTAAGTTTTATGCCCCCGCCTTGGACCGTTAGCACCGCGAAGCGGAGGTGTCCAGCGTGGTTTTCCACTCATGAAGGGTGTTTTTATAACAGTTCCGCTTTTGACGTTTCCGATTTTAACACTTTTAACACTTCCGATTTTTATACTTCCGATTCTATACTTCGAAATATCCGAAAATGAAAAAAATTCCGCTGGGTACAGTTCCGCTAAAAAACGAACCGGTTCATAAAAATCCGATTTTTACGGATCCGATGGATATAACAATTCCATATTCCTTCTCGGTGTTAGGTTAGCCTTTGCAGGCTCGTTTATAATTAGTCAACCAGTCAGTCAGTCACTCAGTCAGTCAGTCAGTCAGCCAGTCAGTCTGATTAGTCAGTCAGTCCTTCAGTCAGTCAGTCAGTCATTCTGATTAGTCAGTCTGTCAGTTGGTTAATCAGTCAGTTAGTCAGTCAGTTAGTTAGTCACTCAGTCGCTCAGTCATTTAGTCAGTTAGTCGGTCACTCAGTCAGTCTGTCATTTAGACATTCCATTCAGCCAGTCAGGTGGCAACTCCTCCATCATGGTGGTCTCACCTTATACTGTTTTAATTTTTTGTTTATATGAATAAATAATAGGGACGTGTGTAAAAAAGGAATGACTGACGTTGTTGGTAAGATATTCAATGAGAAAATAAGATGTATTACTTAGACAGTCTGTCAGTCAGTCATCACCCTCGCCTGTTTTCCAGTGTTATGTAATCTTGGCCTGGCGTGAGTGCTGTGGTCATAGTTTTGTGTGAATATCCAATCTGTTACTCGGTGAACCAGTCAGTCGATCAGTCGGCCAGTCAGTCAGGCAGTCAGCCAGTCAGTCAGTCAGCCAGTTAGTCAGTCAGTCAGTCAGCCAGTCAGTCATTCAACCAACATATTTTTATACTTGTTCCTATGCACATTTCGTTTTTCTCGGTTATACTGTAAGTACCATTAAAGAAACACGCATCTTGTTGGAATCGCTTCTCGTCCCCTGTTGGAATTGGTTCTGAAACGGCTTTTCTAGTCAGAAAAATGATCAGCTGTATCTTTTTGCAGAAATTTGTCTAACAATATATGATAGTGTTTGTTTTCATTTAAAAAAATTGCGTCTTCAGAATACGAAAAATGTGCTTGAGGTCTATCGGCGTCAGAATTGTTTGGTTGCTGCTGGTGGTCGAATTGTGTTTGGCTGGTTGGTACCATATTTGTTGTTGTTGTTGTTGTTGTTGTTGTTGTTGTTGTTGTTGTTGATCTGGTTGTTGTTGCCGCTAATATTACGGTTGCAGTTGTAACTGTAAAAGTGTTCGCTATTTTCGGTCTAATTATGGTTATTTCTGATGGCTTTTTTGTTTTTGTGGCCGTTGTTGATGGTGCTGGTTACGGTAGTGTTTTTGTACCAATTCTCCAATAATTTCAGATTGTATCTCGGGCGCGTTCCAGTGCGATAACGGGGACTGCATCATGGAATCGTGGTTGTGCGATATGGATAATGATTGTGGGGGTATGTTGTTGTTGTAGTTGTTGCAGCTGTTGTTGTTGTTGTTGTTGTTGTTGTTGTTGTTGTTGTTGTTGTTGTTGTTGTTGTTGTTGTTGTTGTTGTTGTTGTTGTTGTTGTTGTTGTTGTTGTTGTTGTTGTTGTTGTTGTTGCAGTTGTTGTTGTTGTTGTTGTTGATCATGAGAGTCATGGATGTGATGCGGTTCACGTTTTAATTGCTTTTTTTCAGTCGTTTTTGTTGTGTTTTTTTGTTGTAGTTGTTGCATTTGTTGTTGTTGTTGTTGTTGTTGTAGTTGTTGCAGTTGTTGTTGTTGTTGTTGTTGTTGCAGTTGTTGTTGTTGTAGTTGTTGCAGTTGTTGTTGTTGTTGTTGTTGTTTTTGCTGTTAATGTTTTTGTTGTTGTTGTTGTTGCAGTTGTTGTTGTTGTAGTTGTTGCAGTTGCTGTTGTTGTTGTTGTTGTTTTTGCTGTTAATGTTGTTGTTGTTGTTGTTGTTGTTGTTGTTGTTGTTGTTGTTGTTGTTGTTGTTGTTGTTGTTGTTGTTGTTGTTGTTGTTGTTGTGGTTGTTGTTGTTGTTGTTGTTGTTGTTGTTGTTATTATTGTTCTTGTTTTTGTCATCGTCTGCATCGCTTATACCTTTTTCAGTGCTTTTTTTCGGTGGTTTTTTGGTAGAAATTCGGTTGTTATTAACGCAGTACTTAAAGTTGTTGAGTGAGAAAAATATTATGATTCTCATCTTCGATTTTAAACCATTTTTATGGATTCCAGTTATTCGTTCGTGTGCAGTCGATCCGTTTCTGTGCGACAATCAATGCTTTCCATCCACTTGGAAATGTGATGGAGAGCAAGACTGTAGCACGGGTGAAGATGAAGCCGACTGTGGGCGAGTGAGTGAGTGAGCGAGTGAGTGATTAATTCAGTGAATGAGTCAGTGACAGTGTGAGTGAGTGAGTGAGTGAGTGAGTGAGTGAGTGAGTGAGTGAGTGAGTGAGTGAGTGAGTGAGTGAGTGAGTGAGTGAGTGAGTGAGTGAGTGAGTGAGTGAGTGAGTGAGTGAGTGAGTGAGTGAGTGAGTGAGTGAGTGAGTGAGTGAGTGAGTGAGTGAGTGAGTGAGTGAGTGAGTGAGTGAGTGAGTGAGTGAGTGAGTGAGTGAGTGAGTGAGTGAGTGAGTGAGTGAGTGAGTGAGTGAGTGAGTGAGTGAGTGAGTGAGTGAACAAGTGAGTGAGTGAGTGAGTGAGTGAGTGAGTGAGTGAGTGAGTGAGTGAGTGAGTGAGTGAGTGAGTGAGTGAGTGAGTGAGTGAGTGAGTGAGTGAGTGAGTGAGTGAGTGAGTGAGCGAGTGAGTGTGAGTGAGTGAGTGAGCCAGTAATCAAGGAAACGGATGTAACTAAACTAAATTCACAGATGTGATGAATCAACTTCGTACCGAATGCATTGAAACGGGTCGATTCTTTTGTGAGAAAACCCTTCCGAACGGGCGCTGTATTTCTCGTGACGACTTGTGCGATGGTGGGGGCGATTGCGATGATGGTGAGGATGAGATGGACTGTGATGAAGACAGAGGGCAGCCAACTAATGGACAGACCGTGTTGGAAGG
This sequence comes from Daptonema setosum, assembly GCA_964036265.1. Taxonomy (NCBI): domain Eukaryota; kingdom Metazoa; phylum Nematoda; class Chromadorea; order Monhysterida; family Xyalidae; genus Daptonema; species Daptonema setosum. Next base: position 560,710 of record OZ038447.1, on the reverse strand, counting down.
TGAGTGAGTGAGGGAGTACATACGTGAGTTAATGAGTGAGTAAGTTTTGGCTGAGGTGGTGTTTCGTAGCCGTAAAAATTTATCATTTACTACATTCTTGTATAGATGTTTCAAGCTCTTTCAAGCCATGGATTGATACCTCATGGATTGAAACTATATGATAGGAGGTGGCTAGTTGACTAATTAAATGACTTTTTATGTATTAGTTAAGGGTACGTTTTGGGTACGACTTCTTTATAAACTTTTTTGTGTAAAACCTTTTTCTCAACCCCAAATTGGCGGAAACAGGGAAAGGTTTTACACAAAAAGTCGTAACAAAAAAGTTCGACTATAACGTTCGTATTTCACGACTTTCAGAAATAATTGATGAACTGCGGCTAGCAATGGAGCAGATTGAGGAAAAGATTGTCGAGATAATGTATCGTGTGTTCAATATCAACAACAATAGCAGCAGCAGCTACAAAAACAACAACAACAACAACAGCCAGCACCACCACAACAACAACACCAACATTAACGACGAAAACAACGACAACAACAACAACAAAAACAATGTGGTGGTCGATAAAGTTGAAGAGTACATGAGAGAGGATGAGCTGTTGTTGCCGGAGGTGAAAGAAGAAGAAGAAGAAGATGATGACGAAAACCTGGAAGTAAGTGGTGAAGCCTGCGAAAGTGATGATTCTTCAGATGAGGACTAAAATTCATGACTACAATAATTAGGGGTATCCTCTATTCTTCTAATCATTCTAATTATTGATTTTTTCATAAATATTCAATTAAAGGGCTACCTGGGATTCAAGTGAAAAGTTTTTGTTTTAACTACTCCAACTTTGAATCGTTAGCTGCATAAAATGTACGAGAAGCTGTTCGACTCAATTCAACCCAATAACTGATATGCCATAACACGCAATCATCATGTTCAGAGGGTGCTACCCGGGTTGAACAAGTTTTAACGTGTCGTTTTTTCACTTGCATCTCAGGATGCTCTTTAGGGTGCCTTGATAGTGAGTTGCAGAAAAGTTGCAGAAAAGTTGCAGAACGGTTTGTTATAAGCAGCATCCACTGCAACTACCGTAACTTACCACGCAGGGTACATGGGTTGCAGTGGATGCTGCTTATAACAAACCGTTCTGCAACTTTTCTGCAACTTTTCTGCAACTCACTATGAAAGCACCCTTACACCACTTACAGAACTCAGTTTAACATAAAAAATTATACTGGATATAATATTACGAGTGTTTCTCAACGAAATTTGATATACAGACACACAACCTGTTGGTTTATTTGGTTACCAAACAATGATTCATTTTTGTGAGTGATTGAGTGAATGAGTTACTGAGTGAGTGAGTGAGTTAGTGAATGAGTGAGCGGTTATCTACTCAGGAATAAACAATTGAAGCTACTAAAAACAAGATTACGCTAATCAGATACATCTTATATAATTTGTTAGTGAATGGCTGACATATTGAATGAGTAATCGAGTAACTGACTGATTGACTACATGACATGAGTGAGTGACTGACTGGATAAACAAATTGAGTGAGTTGACTTACTTACCTTCATCCTAGTTCAAAAAGCCCAAAGAAAAACATCCCCGATAACAACCATTCAAATCTGAAATTGACATAAGAGTAAGTTAGTGGGTGATTTAGTGAGTGAGTGAGTGAGTAAGTGAGTGAGTGAGTGAGTGAGTG
>OZ038447.1:516513-556513 GCA_964036265.1 Daptonema setosum | reverse complement strand
CCAGCTTACTCACTCACTCACTCTAAACTACCGCAACTGAACTACTCACTTTACCACAACTCCCCTTAAACCCGCTTAAAACTATTCCGCTGGGTATTGATACCCACTTAACAGTTCCGCTAATATAGATCCGCAAATGAACGTTGCGCTTTTAAGAGTTCCGCTCCGTAGTCGCGAATCGCGATCACTTTTCTGTAGAATGATAACTTGTTTTCGCACAAACGTCGGTTCAATATTTATTGACTATTCCAACAGCTAACAGAAAAACCACTATACAAAAAAAACAATAGATTGTATTTTGGATTCAAAAACTTAAAATTAATCGAAAAATTTTTAGTGAGCGAGTGATTGAGTGAGCGAGTGATTGAGTGAGTGAGTGAGTGAGTGAGTGAGTGAGTGAGTAATGAGTGAATGACTGAATGAGTCAGTTACTGAGTCAGTGGGTGAGTGAATGAGTATTTTAGTGAGTTAAGGAGTGCGTGAGTGAGTGAGTAAGTAAACAGTGAGTGATTGAGTCAAGTCAGTGAGGTAATGATTGAGTGCGTTAGTGAGTGAGTTAGTGAGGGAGTCAGTGAGGGAGTGAGGTAGTTAGTGGGTGAGTGAGCGAGTTAGTGAGGGAAAGAGTGAATGAGTGAGTAAGTGAATGATTGAGTAAGTTAGTGAGTGAAAGTGTGAGTGAGTTAATGAGTGGAAGAGTGAGTGAGTGAGTGAGTTAGTGAGTGAAAGAGTGAGTGAGTGAGTGAGTGAGTGAGTGAGTGAGTGAGTGAGTGAGTGAGTGAGTGAGTGAGAGTGAGAGAGTGAGTGAATGAGTGAATGAGTAAGTAAGAGAGTGAGTGAGTGAGTTATTGGTTGAGTGATTGAGTGATTGATTAAATGATTGATTGAGTTAGTGAGCAATTAAGTGATTAAATGATGAAGTGAGTGAGTGATTAGTTGAGTGCGTGAACTTTTTTGCTAAAACTTTTTCTTTCGTGAACTTTGGCATGAGTCCGATTGTTTTCCAACAAATTCAGAAAATTTTTATTTTCAAATCCAAAATATTTTTTTCAATGAGAATTTTAGAATTTCCCTTCAACACCAAATATTTGTGCCGCACTGCAGGCTGCTATTATTTATTTAAATCCTGCAGTGCGGTGTTCGACGGCTATTATTCACTAGACTGCTATTATTCAAATAGTACGATATACGATATTATATATACGATATTATGTTTTATTCGCAACTCTGAATAAGTTGGGGATGAGCGGCAAGAGCCCCTCAAAATAACATTTGAAGTGGATAATAAATCGAGATTAATAGTTTTGGTTTTGGTTTTAAAGCTCAGACGAATCAGAGAATATATATATAGGTAAAAGTAATTATAGATCAGATCGAGGCAGTACGATATTACGATATTATGTTTTATTCGCAACTCTGAATAAGTTGGGGATGAGCGGCAAGAGCCCCTCAAAATAACATTTGAAGTGGATAATAAATCGAGATTAATAGTTTTGGTTTTGGTTTTAAAGCTCAGACGAATCAGAGAATATATATATAGGTAAAAGTAATTATAGATCAGATCGAGGCAGTAGTAAAAGGAGCAAATGAAAAGTGAAAGTTGAAAGTGGTGATCGCAATGATAATAATCTGTGATAATATAGATAACGTTAACCATGAATCGCATTAGGTAAGGCAAAGAATTTGGCTTTAACGCATTGTTTAGAGAAAAACGTTGGGAAACTTATTGAAGGTATTATCAATTAGTTGTTTTGTATACCGTGGGGAATTTATATATGATTTAAAATCATTTATAGATGGAGATGCCACCACTTCAGGTGGAAGGGAGTTCCATAGTTCGTAGGTTCTATAAAAGATCAGGCGAGATCTTTGGGTACTTTTAAGGAACGGTCGATGTATTTTGAATTCATGTCCCCTGGTGTTCGATTCAGATAATGTGACGAAGTCTGAACTATTGACGTGCATGAAGTGGTCATGGAATAGCTTGTAAAGGGTGGTTAGGTCGGTTTTCGTCCGACGTACAATGAGTGGTTCGATATTAAATTGTTCGCATAATTCCAAGTAAGCGGTCTTTTTCACCGAAGAATGTTGGAGGTACTTTAAAAAACGTTTCTGAACAGATTCGATTAGTTTTATTGAACCGACTTGCGAAGGATTCCACAGAATTGACCCTGATTCAAGTATGGGTCTCACGTATGTTTTGTACATTTGTAGACGAAAGTTCGTATTTCGAATTCGGAACAGTCTATTTGTAACGTTTAATTGTCGGCTAGCTTTAGTGGTAATTTTATCAATTTGACGTTTGACTCCGAGGTCGGATTCAATTATGATTCCCAGATCACGAAAATTATCGTAAAGTTGAACTGGTTCACCAAGCATAGTGTAATTAGGTGGATCCACAAGAGAAATACTCGATTTCGTACCAACACTCAGGATACCGCATTTTGGCACTGATATCGTAAGTCCATGAGAGCATAGCCAATCGCAGACTGAATCAATGTCTTTCTGAAATTTTAACATGTCTTCTTGGCAGGTGATTGGTGCCATAAGCTTGATATCATCAGCGTACAACTTAATTTTAGCAAACGAGACTTGATTAGGAATATCGGATAAGAAGATTGTGAATAATAAAGGTCCGAGTACGCTTCCCTGAGGTACGCCTCTATTGATAGAATACAGAGAGGATGAGTTATTCCCGATTGATACTGAAATTGATCTACCGTAAAGATAGGACGCAAAGAAATTAATCACTGTTTGGTCAAAATTAAGGCAACGTAACGCATCCAACAAATAATTATAATCAATCGTATCGAAGGCCTTGGAGAGGTCTAAATAGAAAATGTCTGTCCTGTAACCCATCTCGAATGACTCAGTCCAAATGTTAAGACAAGAGAGTAGTTGGGTTTCGACCGATTTACGTGGCATAAATCCATGCTGTTCAGGCGAAACCAAGTCATTACTGATTAAATATTCCATTACTTGTTTTCTGATGATTTTCTCCAATACCTTACTCAGTGTAGGGTTTAAAGAGATAGGGCGATAATTATCCGGATCAGACTTAGACTCCTTTTTTGGGATTGGGATTACCTTAGCTATTTTCCATTGGGACGGAAACAGCGAGGTGAACAGAGCTTGGTTAAATAGTGAACTAAGTGGCTCTGCTAGGGAGAAGTATAGTTTACGCAGGAGAAGGTTAGGGATGTTATCGAAGGCAGCAGATTTTTTATTGGGAAGCGATTTTAGTGTGTCACAGACTTCAAGTACGGTAGTAGGCCTGAATTTGAAAGAAGGACATGTAAGCTCTCTGTTTAGAAAAGATGGTGGAAGGGTAGGTCCGATGAAGGTGCAAATTTCAGAGAATTTTACCGCGAAGAGTTCTGCTTTGCTTTTGTCAGTAATATAATTGATACCATTAGAATCGGTTATAACTGGAATCGTGCTGCTTGTTTTAGTGCGTCTACGTATATAATTCCAAAACTTAGACCTGTTGGATGAGCGAAGGATGTTGTGTTCAGCCTTGTATTTGCATACTTTGGTTCGTTTTTCGATGAGACGTGTGACTGAGCGATAAGATAGATGGTCGTTAATTCCATTTTTCGCTTTCTTTTTCAAGCGTCTTTGAATGCTTTTCAATTTTTTCAGCCATGTATCCGAAAGATTAGTTACTCGATTACGGGACCTACGGCATAACGGGACATTAGCGTCAATGAGGTGGTTGATACTTCTAGTGATTATCTCACAGGAGTGATCAGCCGAAGAAGATTGTTCTAGTAGAGCTTGCCAGTTGGCAGTTAATAAAGGACGTTCCAGACCCTTCCAGTCGGCCAATGTGTAGTTACGGAATGTGAAGGACATAGGGTTAGATTTTGTATCTAGGGTTGTAGTGATGTGAAGAGATTTGTGATCGGACTTTTTGGACACGTTATCATCGAAGCCAAACTCATCACCAATAGTTATAGAAGAAATACAGTCAAAAGAAGAAAAACACAGGTCTAAAATGTTATCGCCTCTAGTAGGTTCCCTGACATGTTGGGTGATTCCATTTAAAGAAAGACATTCAAGAAATGGCTCAAAAAGTTTTCTAGTCGAAGAATGGGCAACCCAATTAATAGAAGGCATATTAAAATCACCAACGATTAGACAGCCTAATGATTTCAGAGAACAAATACTGTCCACCAAAGTGCAAAGTTGTGCAATTTTTTTCTCAGGCGTATTATTACGATTGGTTTTATCGGTATCGTTCGCCGATGGTGGACGGTAAATATTACACAAGATAATACTCGACGATTTGTCATTTGGTTTCAAGAAAAGTTTGAGTGTTATAGACTCAAATGAATCAGAAGAGTGGGACAAGTTGTCGAGTAGTTTATAATTTAATGTTTTGGGAATCAAGCACATGACTCCCCCGCCATCACGAATTCGGTCTTTTCTTATAACGTGGAAGGAATCATTGTGAGAAAATAAGTTGTCGTGGAAATTTTCATTCAGAAAAGTTTCATTAAAACATAATATAGATGAGCAGTTATCCTCAGCCGATAGGTGGTCTAAGTAGTCACGTTTACTAGTATTAGCGATGGAACGAACATTAGAGAAAAACAGTTTCAGGGGAACTGAAGTGTGATTGACAGATTTAGGTAAACGATAGTTACTATAGTGGTTCATAAGCCATTGCTCCTCGTCATCCTATTTGTTACCACTCAGCTTTGGATAGCTCTCATTAGTGTAGATGATGGCGGGATCGTCGGGGTAGTTGATATGGTAGTTGGAAATCACAGTGGGGTCGGATGGGTCGCAGAATTTGAGAGTCTGATTGCGCCCATCTGAACCACGTTTGATTTCAACGATAACGGGACCGGAATCTAAGGCGGACAAGAAGCGCACACGAAGTAATTTCTCCGGGTGCACATCCTGGACCACGCGCAGTGCATAAAAAGCCTGTTGCTGTCTAGTGCGTTGACTACGGGTAAGGTCGTGTCGGCACTGCAGTCGGTCGGATTTTTGTTGTGAGAATGTTTGACCAACCGACTTCAGTGTGTCCACTCCCTTCTTAGACAAAAATCTGGACTTGGTCGTAGTGCTGCAGCATACGACCTTCAAAAGTCGTGGGCCGTTCGGAGTGGATCGGCCCATTCGGTACGACTTTAATATGTTGGTTGGGTCTCCACCGAGTTGTTCCGTAGCTTTGCGCAATGCCTTGAGGTCAGCGTTGTTGTTGAAATCGGAGGCCTTCGGATCATCAGACCCAGCGGCGGTAAGGCTTGGATCACCTTCCAGCAGTCCACTGACGACGAAATTCTTGGACTTCTCTTCTTTTTCGCTCAGGTCACCAATAGCATTGCATATAAATTTTTCGTCCAATATTGGACGATTTATTAACGCAGCGACCATGGATTTTAAGGTCGCGATTTCAGTCGACTGGGCCGCGATGGTTTTCACCATGCATTCCAGTTGCGCCTCGCGACGAGCCTCCCGTTCCTCACGCTGAGCGTCACGTTGTATCGACTTCTCGAGCGCCTCAAGGATCCTGTCGAGCCGATGATCAAAGTCGGGCGCCGGGTCCGTTGAATTGGCTCGTGTCTGGCGGTTGTTGACCATGGCAGTGTTGGCGAGGCACCTCAAGTTTCAATGGGTAAAGTAGTAAAAGGAGCAAATGAAAAGTGAAAGTTGAAAGTGGTGATCGCAATGATAATAATCTGTGATAATATAGATAACGTTAACCATGAATCGCATTAGGTAAGGCAAAGAATATGTTTGTAAGCCAAACGTCCGAATAAACATTTAACCCAGCACTGCTCACAAAAAACATTTTTTATTTTTTTTTATTTTTACTTTCTAATAATTTTTTTAATATGCCAGTGCCGTGTCTAAATGAAGCATATCAGTATAATTTTTTGAAAATGCCACTTTTGTAAGAGTAAGTTTGAATGAAGTTGCATCGGACGAAGTAAGACGTCTCGACAGGTTGGTTTAGGTAACATGTCTATGATTTTCAGCTGCCAAACCGGCGTTGCGTCACTGTAAATATTGAAATAACGCGCAATCACGGTAGACAACGACTACAGAACACCAAGCCGAAACTGCAATTCAACGGAACACAATGCCGCGGGTCACCTGCAACGGGTTCTCCATGTTCGCGCAACACATGAAACCCGAGTCGGTTGTTTTTGTCTTTTTCTTTCGATAATAGTAGAACGTCTTTTTCTTTTGATAATAGTAGAACATTTTAATCTAAATTGTTTTTCAAATAGCTATTTGCAAAAGCAACCTGATTTTCCAACATACAAAAGCAACAAATTTTTTCAGGCTAATGTTTTTTTATTATCCAAACTCTGTTACATTAGCCATACATGGCATACATGAGATAATCCGAGCTTGATTCATGACGTAGTTTCGAGTTGCCGTGGCTGCCACGTCGGGGGCTCTAGGTACGCCGAAGCAGCGCGTTGATCAAGTTCCTTATGAAGACTTACTCGTATCACAGTCATCAGAAAACTGACCTGAATGACTGAGGGAGGGTCTTAGGGTCTCCCTAGGGACACTGGCGGACGAGTTATTTTCCCAAAGAGAGGGGAATTTCGTCAAAGAGGGGGGAATTTGCAGTTTTGAAGCCATTTCACCTGCACCTTAGGGAACAAATTTTTCTTTTTGGAACTGCCAAAGAGGGGGGAATTCCACTTTTCCGTTCTTCCCTCGTCCGCTAGTGCCTAGGGAGGGTGTTGGAGGTTGTTGCAGAATGGCTGTAGAACTGAGGGTGTTGCAGAATGGCTGCTGCAGAGAGTGTGTTGTAGAATGGCTGTTGCAGGGGGGGGGGGGGGGGTAAGTTGCAGAATGGCTGTGGTAGGGAGGGTTGGAGCGTGTTGCAGAATGGCTGTGGCATGGAAAGTGTTGTAGGATGGCTGGTGTAGGGAGGGTGTTGCAGAATGACTGTTGTAGGGAGGGTGTTGCAGAATGGCTGTGGCAGGGAGGGTGTTGCAGAACAGACCAGGGCAATGGATCAGATTTTGGCTGGTCCGGACCTATCCACACCAAAAATTTTGCGGGACACCCCTTCCTTACCATTCATGCTTCTGAGGTACAATTTTTTCATATGCTCATAGCATGTTGAAAAGTCAGTTTTTTCTTTGTATATTGGACACGTCGTGAAAGCTTGGAATGTTATGGCTTGGGGCAACGAAAACTTCAGGTTTCAGAAAATATATTCAGCTGCGCTGCTTTGTATGTATTAACGACGTACTTCGAAAGATCAAAAACGGATGGCGCGTAGCGCCAAAATTTTGACGTTTCTAGTATTACTGCTTTGTACTAGAGATGTGTCTTGAAAACCCGAGAATTGATTGTAAGTGGCGCTGAAAATTTGATGTTTTTAGCATTGGTGCTCGACTTTAGAAACTTCTTAAAAGCCCAAAAACAGATGGCGGGTAGCGTCAAAATTTTGACGTTTCTAGTAATACTGTTTTGTATAGGAGACGTGTCTTGAAAGTCCGTGAATCGATTTTAATTAGCATCGAAAAATTGATGTTCTTAGCATTGGTGCTCTGTTTTAAAAACCTCTTTTAAAAGCCCGAAAACGAGTGGCGCATAGCGCCAAAATTTTGACGTTTTTAGTATTACTGCGTTGTATTAGAGATAGAGACGTGTCTTGAAAGCCCGAGAATCGATTATAATTGGCATTAAAAAAACTGATGTTCTTAGCAATGGTGCTTGGTTTTAAAAACCTCTTTTGACAGCCCGAAAACGAGTGGCGCATATCGCCAAAATTTTGACGTTTTTAGTAGTACTGCTTTGTATTAGAGACGTGTCTAGAACTCGAGAACAAATGGCGCTACGCGCAAAAATTTGGACGTTTTCAGCACTACCCCTTTGTAATAAAAGCGTGTCTTGAAAGCTTGAGATTTAATTGCAAGTGGCGCCGAAAATTTGACGTTATCAACACTAGTTTTGGATTTCATAGACCTGATATAGAAGAAGAAGAACGGTGGCGCGTAGCGCTGATATTTTCACGTTTTCTGTATTGGAGACGTATCTTAAAAGCTTGAGACTTAATTGCAAATTACCGTTCTCAACGGTAGTGTTTGGATTTATAAGCCGGAGTTTATATAGTACAAAAATGGATGGCGCGAAGCGCCGGAAAATTTTAAGATGTTATCCTCGCGAAGCGCCGAAATTTGGACGTTTTTAGTACCACTGCTCTGTATTAAATCTGATCGAGCCAAAACTGATTGCACCGAATGCCGCAGGAAAAGTGGTGTTAGGATTGTATGATCCGTAATGCCCGTTGCCCGCTGCGGTGATCAAGTTTATTAGTCATACAATGCATCACTTTACGCCGTGTACGGAACCAAAATTGAGTTAGCATTAGCATTAACATTAGCGACAGTGGCAGACAACACGGATGAATAATATTGAGCTGCTCTACCCTGACCCATTGATTTGAACAGTTTCAAAAAGTGAAATTAGAGCTTGAGCTGCGGGACACCCTTTCATAGGGGAAAACGACTTTAGTTCTTAACCATCTATTGAATTTTATGCAGAATATGCGGGACACCTCTCTTAGGGAGAAGCTTATGATAATATGTCATCCCTTCGTTACCATATCTTGAGCTTCTGCGGGACACCCTCTCATAGGGTTAGGGGAAAGCGACTTTAGTTCATAACATAACTATCTGTTGAGTTTCTGCAGAATATGCGGGACACCTCTCTTAGGGGAAAGCGACTTTAGTTCATAACATAACTATCTGTTGAGTTTCTGCAGAATATGCGGGACACCTCTCTTAGGGAGAAGCTTAGCTTATGGTAATATGTCATCCCTTCGTTACCATATCTTGAGCTTCTGCGGGACACCCTTCATAGGAAAAAAACGGAGAGAAAAAAACGAAAAAAGGAAAAAATTAGTGATTGATTTAATAACAAAGGCGCGGAGCGCGAAAATTTTCGAGTTTGGTTTCATTGAATGCTTGATCGTAGTAGTAGCGGTAGCTACTACTATATATGATTGGGCCCGAAAGTTTAATTTCACCCTTAAATAATCATCCTATAAACTTTTCATTGGCACCATTGAATTCTCCATAGTTTAAAACCTGGGGGTAGCCAAAATTTCTAATTGTTTTAATTAACGGCACACGCGCAAGGACCGGCGCAAGCGCACGCCTACCCTTAACGCAAGCAACTTTGTTTTTTTCGCCAAGTGGGAAAAACCCATAACTGTTTTTAAAACGTCCCGGTTAGGAAGTGTGTTACCACTGTTGTATACACACACGCGTGGTCCAAGGAATGTGATGAAAATTGATAGGCTCTCATAAAGTAGCGAGCTGATTTTTTGGCGAAAATAACGGATCAAGGCGCAAGCAAGATACTGAATCTTGATGTGCCATGGCACATATGTGATGGCACATTTTGTGGCTCAAATTTTGGTTCCATTCCATTTAAATCTGGTTAGACTGAAAGGAAGAAAGTTTTTTTTGTAAAGCTGACGTTCTGGTCGCTGAAAGTTTTATCATGGAGCTAACGTTCGAAGGCGCAAACAATATAATGGATACTTAAGTGGCACATTGAGGCTTTAATTAATGTTCTTTCATTGCAGGGTGACCGAAAATTCTTTATACAGGGGGATTCGAAATTACAATACAGGGTGATATGAAATTTCATTTTACGGTTATTAAAACAGTTGTAGTTGATGTCCCAAAAACCATTACAGGGTTACCGTAAAAATTTCTATTCAAAATTTCATTACAGGGTGATCGAAAATTCATCATACACGGTGAATCGAAACTCAATAACTGAGTGATAAGGATTTTTTCCACTTACAATTGCTGACCCAAAAGTCATTACAGGGTGCTTGAAATTGTCTTTGGCGAAAATTTCATTACAGGGTGACATGAAATTCTCCAATACAACGTGATATGAAATTTTATTTGACGGTTACTACAGCATTTGTAGTTGATGTCCCAAAAATCATTACAAGGTTACCGTTAAATCTCTAATCAAAATTTCGTTACAGGGTGACCGAAAATTCATTATGCAGGGTGAATCGAAATTTCAAAACGGGTAATATTGAATTTTTTTACTTACAATTGTTAACCCAAAAGTTATTACAGGGTGACTGAAAATTCTTTATACAACGTGATATGAAATTTCATTTCACGGTTACTACAGCATTTGTAGTTGATGTCCCAAAAACCATCACAGGGTTACCGTAAAATCTCTATCCAAAATTTCGTTATAGGGTGATTGAAAATGCATTACAGGGTGGTTGAAATTGTCTTTGAAAAAAATTTCATTACAGGGTGACTCGAAATTCCAATACAGGGTGATATGAAAATTTCATTTTACGGTACAGTATTTAAAGTTGATGTCCCAAAAATCATTACAGGGTAACCGATAAATTACTATTCAAAATTTCATTACAGGGTGACCGAAAATTAATTATGCAGGGTGAATCGAAATTTCAGAACGAGTGATGTAGATTTTCACGTTAGCACTTACCATTGGTAACCCAAAACCGAAAAATCTTCACTCGAAAATTTCATTACAGGGTGATCGAAAATTCATCATACAGGGTGAATCGAAATTTCAAAACTCAGTTATAAGGTTTTTTTACTTAAATTGTTGACTCAAAAGTCATTACAGGGTGGTTGAAACTGTCTTTGGCGATTTCATTACAGGGTGACTCAAAATTCCAATACAAGGTGATATGAAATTTCATTTTACGGTTACTACAACATTTGTAGTTGATGTCCCAAAAATCATAACAGGGTTACGGTTAAATCTCTATTCAAAATTTCATTACAGGGTAACCGAAATTTCAATACAGGGTGACTCAAAATTCCAATACAGGGTGATATGAAAACTTCATTTTACGGTACAGCATTTAAAGTTGATGTCCCAAAAATCTTTACAGGGTAACCGAAAAATCTGCGATCAGAATTTTATCACAGGGTGACCTAAAATTAAATATGCAGGGTGAATCGAAACTTCAAAACGAGTGATATCGATTTTTACGTTAGCACTTTTGATTGGTAACGCAAAACCGAAAAATCTTCACTCGAAAATTTCATTACAGGGTGATCGAAAATTCATCATACAGGATGAATCGAAATTTCAAAACTCAGTTATAAGGATTTTTACTTACAATTGTTGACCCAAAGGTCATTACAGGGTGGTTGAAATTCTCCTTGGCGAAAATTTCAATACAGGGTGACTCGAAATTCCAATACAGGGTGATATGAAATTTCATTTTACGGTTACTACAGCATTTGTAGTTGATGTCCCAAAAACCATTACAGGGTTACTGAAAAATATTTGTCTTAAATTTCATTACAGGGTGACCGAAAATTCATTATGCAGGGTGAATCGAAATTTCAAAACGAGTGATATAGATTTTTACTTACATTTGTTGACCCAAACGTCATTACAGTTTGGTTGAAATTGTCTTTGGCAAAAATTTCATTACAGGTTGACTCGAAATTTCAATACAGGGTGATATGAAATTTTATTTTACGGTTACTACAGCATTTGTAGTTGATGTCCCAAAAACCATTACAGCGTTACCGTAAAATCTCTATTTAAAATTTCATTACAGGGTGACCGAAAATTCATTATGCAATGTGAATCGAAATTTTAAAACTGAGTGATAAGGAAACCAAAAAATATTCACTCAAAATTTCAAAACAGGGTGATCGAAAATTCATCATACGGGGTGAATCGAAATTAAGGAAAATATCTATAGAAAAGATGATTTATTGACTTATGTATAGAAAAGTTGTATACAAGAAACGAAAATGCCAAACGGCAATAAGTGAGTACATATGATTGGTCAAAAATGGCATCTATAGATAGAAAAGGTGAAAACAAGGAATTTAAGACATATAGTTTAACTGTAAGTAACCTTAAAAACATTGAGCTTGCAGAGTAATTTGTACTCAACTCAATTGGTCAATCATATCAGGCTGCGATTTTTTTTCTATCAAACTTTTAGAGAATATTGTCTCAGTTTCTGCCAAACAAATTTTAGGATTGGACTCGAACAAACACTCTAGCAAACAAAGTCAATAGCATATCATTATATAGTCAAATAACACTACCAATTACTGCAGATAAAATAACACTAAACAAAATTTTGTGTGCCGTTGACCACGAACAAACATTCAAATTGGCGGGGTAAAAAAAATACCGAAAAAAATTTTTTCCGCGAATTTTCATTTTTATTTTATGGATATTATTTTGCAGATTTTTTTCATGTTTTTTTTCGTGGAAATATATTGATTTTTGAAAATAAAACAATTTTCAAAGTTTAATAAAATTGTTAAAAATTATTTTAACATAACAAAAAACAAACGTATTTTCATGAAAATTACATGAAAAAATCAGCGAAACAAGATCTATACAATAAGAATAAAAATTCCCGGAATTTTTTAAAAAATTTCCCAACAACTTTTTCCGGTAGTTTTTTTTACCACTCCGCCAATTTGAACGTTTGTTCGTGGTCAACGGCGCACAGAATTTTGTTTAGTGTATATATAAGCTTTACAAATTACTTTGATCAGTTGATTTCAACGAACAAACTGAATTCATGGTCGCCTTATACGCAACAGTTATTATGTACTAAAAATAATAATTCCTGGAACCCCATAACTGTCCGTGCTAATATTTTGTTTATAGTAACTGTGACAATATTCTCTAAAAGTTTGATAGAAAAAAAATCGCAGCCTGATATGATTGACCAATTGAGTTGAGTACAAATTACTCTGCAAGCTCAATGTTTTTAAGGTTACTTACAGTTAAACTATATGTCTTAAATTCCTTGTTTTCACCTTTTCTATCTATAGATGCCATTTTTGACCAATCATATGTACTCACTTATTGCCGTTTGGCATTTTCGTTTCTTGTTTTATATTTTTTTCGGGTGAAATTGTTGTTTTTTACCAAGGGTGTTCCGCAAAACTTCGAATTTTGCGGGACACCCTGCTCTTTTCGCTGCGGGACGCGGGACGGGCGTACCAGCCAGGACCAGCCAATGCTAGGTATTGCCCTGGACTGTTGCAGAATGGCTGTGGCAGGGAGGTTGTTGCAGAATGGCTGTGGCAGTGAGGGTGATTCAGAATGGCTGCTGCAGAGAGTGTGTTGTAGAATGGCTGTTGCAGGGAGGGTGTTGCAGAATGGCTGGGCAGGGAGTGTGTTGCAGATTGGCTGTTTGATGGAGGGTGTTGCAGAATGGCTGTGGTAGGGAGGGTGTTGCAAAATGACTGTGGCACGGAGGGTGTTGTAGAATGGCTGGTGTAGGGAGGGTGTTGCAGAATGGCTGGTGCGGGGAGGTTATCGCAGAAAGGCTGTTGCAGGGAAGGTGTTGCAGAATGGCTGTTGCAGGGAGGGTCTTGCAGAATGGCTGTGGCATGGAGGGTGTTGTAGGGAGGGTGTTGCAGAATGGCTGGTGCGGGCAGGTTGTTAGCGAATGGCTGTTCGATGGAGGGTGTTGCAGAATGGCTGTGGTAGGGAGGGTGTTGCAGAATGGCTGTGGCATGGAAGGTGTTGCAGAATGGCTGTTGTAGGGAGGGTGTTGCAGAATGGCTGTGGCATGGAGGGTGTTGTTGAATGGCTGGTGTAGGGAGGGTGTTGCAGAATGGCTGTGGCAGGGAGGTTGTTGCAGAATGGCTGTGGCAGTGAGGGTGATTCAGAATGGCTGCTGCAGAGAGTGTGTTGTAGAATGGCTGTTGCAGGGAGGGTGTTGCAGAATGGCTGGGCAGGGAGTGTGTTGCAGATTGGCTGTTTGATGGAGGGTGTTGCAGAATGGCTGTGGTAGGGAGGGTGTTGCAAAATGACTGTGGCACGGAGGGTGTTGTAGAATGGCTGGTGTAGGGAGGGTGTTGCAGAATGGCTGGTGCGGGGAGGTTATCGCAGAAAGGCTGTTGCAGGGAAGGTGTTGCAGAATGGCTGTTGCAGGGAGGGTCTTGCAGAATGGCTGTGGCATGGAGGGTGTTGTAGGGAGGGTGTTGCAGAATGGCTGGTGCGGGCAGGTTGTTAGCGAATGGCTGTTCGATGGAGGGTGTTGCAGAATGGCTGTGGTAGGGAGGGTGTTGCAGAATGGCTGTGGCATGGAAGGTGTTGCAGAATGGCTGTTGTAGGGAGGGTGTTGCAGAATGGCTGTGGCATGGAGGGTGTTGTTGAATGGCTGGTGTAGGGAGGGTGTTGCAGAATGGCTGTGGCATGGAGGGTGTTGAAGAATGGCTGGTGTAGGGAGGGTGTTGCAGAATGACTGTTGTAGGTAGGGTGTTGCAGAATGGCTGTGGCAGGGAGGGTGTTGTAGAATGGCTGGTGTAGGGAGGGTGTTGCAGAATGGCTGGTGCGCGGAGGTTATCGCAGAAAGGCTGTTGCAGGGAAGGTGTTGCAGAATGGCTGTGGCAAGGAGGGTGTTGCAGAATGGCTGTTGCAGGGAGGGTCTTGCAGAATGGCTGTGGTGTGGCAGTGAAGTTGTTGCAGAATGGCTGTGGCAGTGAGGTTGTCGCGGAATGGCTGTTGCAAAAAGGCTGTTGCAGGAAAGCACTGAGTCGACGTTGTTTATAGATTGGAACAAATGCTGGGTCGTCGCTTCAACGGGATGGACCAGGAACTGATCGCTGCCTCCACGCCCTACTGGAGCAAGCTCAGCTTTGAGGAAAAACATGTTGGTGAATCGGTGTCAGGGTTTGGTAAAAAAAATACGTTTTTT
Organism: Daptonema setosum; assembly: GCA_964036265.1. NCBI lineage: Eukaryota > Metazoa > Nematoda > Chromadorea > Monhysterida > Xyalidae > Daptonema > Daptonema setosum. The sequence continues at coordinate 541,815 of OZ038447.1, read as the reverse complement.
AATACTTTTTTTATTTGGTTTTCAAGGAATGATAGTTTTATCCCAAAACGTACACCCAACCCTAAATATATTTTTTCCAATGTATTTTCTTGTTTGTTAAACTCTGGTTGTTCACCCCCAATACCAAATGTAAAACAGTTCCAGCAATCAAGTAAGACATGATCACGCAGCTCTTGGGTGCTTAAAATTTCCATGATTTTAACAAAGAATTGAATGATAATGCCCCTTTTAATAATTTTTTATCAAACCCTGATCAGTGTGTAAACCACCGTAAGACAAGTGTCGTAGATAATGTGTTTTGAAATATTAATAAAGTGGTATGTTTCGAAATTATACTAACCTGTTCCGCCGTTTGCTTAACTTAAACAGGTAGAAAACCCTAGAAAACCTGCGTGGCTCAAAGCATCCCCGCATCTCTGAAGTCTGCTATATAATTTTTTTCTGAAAGTTTTTCTTATTAATTTCAGATGTGGAAGCAACAGGCAAAAGAGTTTAAACGATCCGAAGAATACAAAGAACGAAAACGATTGGTGAAGGGTCTGCCACGAGCGGTATCGCCAAACAGGTTATCATCTGATTCAGCTCCTTCCTAGTGGACAATAACTGGGGCGAAAATGAAGCGGTTCCCCCCGCCTTTGGCTGCTGCAAAAAGTGGATTCTGTTCCTCAAGGTGTAGGTAAATCGGCTTCAAAATTGCTACACATCCCTACTTTAGAGATTTTCCATTCCTTGGAGGTTTGCAGTGCCTCCATTAGTTTTTGTGGAGTTTTCCCTTAATGGTTATTAAATTTTTTCCTTGATGATTATCAGGGGTTTTCCTTGATTATAAGTTTTTCCTCTCAAGAATGTGTAGTGAAAAATAAAATTTCTCAAAATAACGAGATTGGTGTTAATTACAATAGTTTTACTGATGTTTCTATCCATACCCGAAAGTTAAAAACAACTTGAATTATGTGGTGCTATTTCTTTTGTTTTTTTCTTTCCGGAACTACATATGTTGACTCAGTCAATTTCCTTACTTCGTCTCAAAATAACCTTCAATCATCATGCTTAACTTCGAATTATTAGGTTTAATATTGATTGTACAGGGTGTCCCATTTAAAAGTCACGTTTTGTTTTTGCAATAATTTTTGTGAATGTTAAGCGATTTTGAAGTTTTATGCGTCATATAGTGGAGAATTTATGTCAAATTTTTTATACCAATTTTTATGCGAAACCTACGAAAGTCCCTTATTTTCACTAAAAATCGTCGATTCATCCCTGTTTTTTCGCACATAAACAACAGTTTATTGGAATCTCCTGATTAATATTATCACAATCAGGTAACCACTACTTGAGATACAAGTGTAACATATTAGAAAAAGCCTTTTAAATCATCCACATGATCACCACCCCTTCATATGCCACTTTTCAACCATGCGCATGCTTTGAATGTGATTCCTCACATTTGCCCTCACTTGAACTGAAGGGATGATGACTTGGTTAAATTTCTTAATAATCTGCACGGACATATGGCTTTTTAGTTCCTTCTTAGATGAATAGGGATGTTTTTAAAGCAATGGGATATTGGAATTTTGAGTTTCGATAAGCTTCGAGCTACCTTTCACAGAGCTGAGCCTAAATGTGAGGAGTCACATCCAAAGCACGCGCATCGTTGGGAACTGTGCATCTGAAGGGGAGGTGATCATGTTAAGGATTTAATGAGCGTATTCTGGTTTGTTTCACCTGTATTTCAAGCAGTGGTTACCTGATTGTGATAACATTAATCAGGAGATTCCAATAAACTGTTATTTATGTGCGAAAAACAGGAATAAATCGACGATTTTTAATGAAAATAAAGGACTTTCGTAGATTTAGCATAAAAGTTGGTATAAACACGCGATTTCAAAAATTTAAATACCAAAAAAATTTGTCATAAATTTTTCATTATATGCCGCATAAAACTTTGAAATCGGTTAAGCTTCACAAGAATTACAGCTAAAATAAAACGTGACTTTTAAATGGGACACACTGTATAGCGAAAAGAATAAGTTGTGTCGTACCGTTAATCATTCTGCACGCTTCAAGGCATACGAAAGGGACAGCTAGGCTTTGTAATGTGTAACGACAACCACTTTCAACTGTCGTGTAGTTCAGAACGACAAATTACTTTTCAAGTGCGACACAATTTATTTGTCTTATCGTCATCTTTAGTTAATTTCTCATCTCATTATTATAATACTTCATGTTTTAGTTCATTTTTCATCTCATTGTTACAATACTTTATGTTTTATCAATTCTCATCTCATTATTATAATACTTTTAGTCGGTCAGTCAGCCAGTCGGGAGGCCAGTAAATCAACAACCCAAACAGTCATTTATTATACAGTTCACGTTTCACATAGCTTATCAGTATTTTAGAAAGTGATTGCTTAACTGATTCCAATGTTTTATCAATTCTCATCTCATTATTATAATACTTGATGTTTTATCATTTCTCATCTCATTATTATAATACTAGATGTTTTATTATTTCTCATCTCATTATTATAATACTTGATGTTTTATCATTTCTCATCTCATTATTATAATACTTGATGTTTTATCATTTCTCATCTCATTATTATAATACTTAATAGGTGTATGCCGCCAATGCGAACCTGCAAACCGGAGACGTCTGACGTGTACGAGCCGGCCGGGGAGGAGTACGACGATATTGAGGACGTCGATTACGGGGTCATCATGAACAACCACCAGCACATCAATCCAGGTTCTGTCATTACCAATCAAACTGATTTTTTTGCATTGGTTTTTCTTCTTCAACATTACGCCACGACTAACTTGTTAGTCATTTTTTGTGCCCTCTTGTCAGTATCTATACGCTGAATAAAATCAAGTCAAGAAGGGGTGGGAAAGTTTTCCCCTATTTGGCGTTTTTCAAAGGTAGATGTTTTTCTGATGGTGTAGGTTGTTGTTGTTGTGGCCTTTGAAGCTTTGTCTCACATGCCCTCAGTCAGCTGAGCCGCGCGGGCTGGATCCGACCAGAGCAGGGTCGGGTCGATGCCATTGCAGGTTAAGGCGTGAAGGGCTGTCCCGGGTTCGTTGTTGCATTTGCGACACCTGTCGTTTGTGCTGATGCCGATGCGATATTGGTATGCTGCCAGTGTGCTTCTGTAGCTTGAGCGTAGTTGAGCTAGTCGCACTCGCGCGGATCTCGTCAGACCACGCTCCAACTTATCGACATAGTCAGGCGGTTTGGGTGGGGGCCGGTTGAGGAGTTTGTTGTCCCCGTAGTTGTTGATCGCCTGCTCTACATGTTTTTGGTGCAGGATTTTGACGATGGTTTTAGGATCTTCATCGTCGTCGTTGAGGTTGAAGCGCGACATACAGTCTTTATATGTTGTAGATAGAGTTCTGCGGATGTTGCGTTCAGGAGGGTCGGTTTTGACGTCATTGTTGTTTGGGTGACCCACAGTCTTTGCCATGGCTGCGAACTGTGTTGTTATCAGTTGGCAATGGTTCTTGATCGGGAGACAGCGGGTCTCATGTCGCAGGTGATTGGGGTCCGTCATCTTCACGCAGCCTGTGGCTGTTCTGAGTGCCTCATTTTGTCTTGCCTCGAGCTTTCCCCAGTTGGAGTCGGCGACGAACGGGGACCATGCAGCTGCAGATGGTGTAGGTAAAATGGCCTGTAAACTGCCGATTCCTCCCCTCTTTGACAAAATTCCCCTCCCGTTGGAGGCCTAGCTCGTCCGTCAGTGTCTCGTGAGGCTGTTTTGTTAATTCGATCAATCGTATCTACGTTGAATCATGCTCGTTTATCCGAGCGCACGCCAAAAGTTCAATTGAAAGGAATATAAATAGGATGGCAATCTGTACCGCGTATATTTTTATAAATTCGTTATTTAGTTTTCAGAATTTAGTCGAGTTTGTCTAGTCGTATTTGTTCGTTTCAGCACAGAGCTCGAGTGATCGACAACCGGATCAACAGGACGCAGATCAGCAGGCCAGTGGTTAGATGTTATGTAGATTTTGTTTTATCTTTAATACTCCTTAAAATTCAAACAATTTTTGTCATTCGTAAGAGAAATCGACTAAATGGTGCTTTTTATTTTTTTTCGTTCATTTAGATAACTAAACTGGCTTATATGTCTGAAACCCTGACAAAGATTTGCTGATATTTTTGGTATAAAAATCGATCGGTGACTATTTGGTATGAATGATTCATAATCAATGATTATTGTGAATGCTCAATGATTGCTGGGATTGCTCATTAAATTGAGTATTAAGGTTAATTTCTTCATGTATTAAGGCACATCATGTCAACTGGCGCCAACGAAAGCGATTAGTGGGACGATGGCTGTAAAGATTCCGATTACAATCAGTAACGACCCGAAACGACTGCAGGACAGACAGAAGCTGCTCAGATTCTTCCATCAGGCCAGCGGTGGCACAATCGACGATGTTAAGGTCAGTAGCAGACGATAATGGGAGGGAAAGTGGAATTCCACACTCTTTGGCGGTTTCAAAAAGTAAATCTATTTGTTCAAGGTGTAGGTGAAAAGTGGAATTCCACACTCTTTGGTGGTTTCAAAGAGTAAATTTATTTGTTCAAGGTGTAGGTGAAAAGTTGAATTCACTCCTTCTCGTCAATCTCAAAAAGCATTGCATTTTGTTGTTGTTTTTTTTTGTTTTTTTTTTCATTTAATGATTAGTTCACTTTTTATCAGGGTTTGGTAAATAAAAAAAATTCTTTTTTTCTCAAAGAACTTTTTTAAGAGAATAAAAGAAAATCTATATGTTTAACTCAAGTTGTTCACCACAACACCAAATGTAAACAGTTCCAACAGTCAAGTAAGACATAAGTTGGTCACGCAGCTCATGTGTGCCTGAAAATTTACATGATTTCACGAAAATAAAAAAAATGGAAATGCCCGTTTTTTTCGTTTTCTATGTACTAAACTCTACTTTGTAATAAAAAAATTTAATGCCCGTTTTCTTCATTTTTCATTCACCAAACTCTGCTTGTTGATGTTTCAGCGGTGTCGATTTGTGTTCATGTCGATGTGCACGCACGGTCCCTTGATCGACGGACAGTTGGTGCCCGCCGAGCTGGCCGTCTACGAGTTCTCGTTGGCCAAGGGCGTCATGGATACTGTTAGTGAGATTTTTAATCAAGTTGAGTCGCACATTATTTTGTAGGCAAAAACCTACTTATTCGAATGCGCTATACCGCTGACACACAGCTTTTTTTACAACTTTCACAGTAGCTCCTCGGGCGCGCAAACTTTTTCTGGCCCACCCTGTGTATCTATTCTTCACTTTAATAGACCGATTATATGCTAGTCAGTCCAATGAAACTTGAAGTTGGGAATTAACTTTGATATCGGAAGTGTCCATAAAAGTGTGAACAATGTTTAATCTACAAAGCGGAAATAATTATCCGATATCATTTTCCCTTTGTACATCAGAAACCTGGGTGTCGAGTGAGCGAGTAAGAGTGACGTTCCTTCAACGACAGCCACTGGAACGACAGCCTTCCCGGAACGATAACCAGTATTATACTTGCAGTACAGCCGTATCATCGGTCCGTGGCAGCTGTCGGACACGGAGATGCAACGGGCCGAGTTCAACGCCGAACAAACCCATGCCATTTCACCCGAATTCGGACTGGATGAACCCGTCGAGTACGCCGGATTCACATCAAACATAAAAGAGGTTATAGTTTCAAACATAAAAAGACGTTATAGTTTCAAACATAAAAAGACGTTATAGTTTCTATTATGAAAAGAGGTTATAGTTTCAAACATAAAAAGAGGTTAAAGTTTGAAACATAAGGATCTTCAGGCGACTGTGTTTAGGGCTGATCGTTGTCGAAAATGAATCATTGTGCTGTGCCCATAAGAGTGCGTGAATTATTGTTAAATCCCCTCAAGTTTGACCCTGTAGTTTCTTGTCGACAAAGAAGTCATCGTCGCGAGGAGGAAAAATCTGTTTGTGGACAAAAATACCCGACAATATCGTGAAATCGTGTATTTCGCTACACTGAATAAATGACAATTCGCACAAGCTATACAGCAAAATGAGAAAATACTATGCAAGCAAGTGAGATAAGCGGAAAATAATACTTAAGTATTTCGATTCGAAAACTGGCCAGTCAGTATTAGAGTTCGGTTCGCGATTTTTTACCGCTTACTCGCTCTAAAATGGTGACGTAAAGCTTGTTATAATGCCGAAACAATTGTTGCATCGCCATAAAAGTTTACACAATTAAACATTTTCCTGGAACATTTTCATTTCAGACTCAATATTATTATTTCAGGTGCTGAAAGAGATTCTTGGTCGGGCCGAGCCGGGTGAAGCATCGAAGAAGGGACTGCGGGTGGGTCTGTACAAGAATGGGGTGGTGCAGGACGATAGCGACAACGAGGACACAAACACACGAACCAATGGTTGGCTTACAACTCAATTAACATTTCAAGACATCTGTTTTTATTTCGCAAATCAATTTCGTGTTTTTTTTCGTTGTTCTTTAACCGGACGGCTGGCGGACGAGGGGAGGATGAAAAAAGTGGGTATCTCCATCCCGTCTTTGGTTGTTCTAAAAATTAAATGTTATTCTTCAAAAAGTGTGGGTAAAATGGATTTAACAACATATCTAGAGCTAAGCCCCCTTACAAAAAATCTCTCCATTTGGAAGATTGGCTCGTCCCGCCAGTGACTTGAATGAATCGTTTTTTTTTTCAATTTTTTAGCTAATAATAAACCAAGATATACTGTTTTGCAGCCAAATGCAAGCGCTACCCGGTGCTGCCCGGCGAATTGGATGGTCGCCGTTGGATCATGTGTCTGCCCAACGAAATGCCGGCCATCACCGCCGCCATTCAGTTCATGACGGCCAGAGAGGGCGTACAGTATCATGGTTAGTTGTTTGTTCAGATTCAGATTGTATTTCAATTTCTCACCATAATGGCAATGAGGAATACCAAGTCACAAAGTGAAATAAATTACAATCACGCAGACGTGGCTTTATATCGTTCCGGTTCTCTAGCTCAGTTGCTTAGGTATTGTATTAGACTTTAGGTCCTGGGTTTGACTCTCTCTCCCGCTGGGTTGGGTTAGGTGGTTGCTGTTCTTTACTGAAGCCAACAGGGCACACTACAATTCATAATGGTGTTTTCGTATTAGCCAGAGAGGTGGAATAAATTGACGGCGAAACCCCAGAGCAACGCGTTTGGACCTGTGTAATATAAACTGATTATGATTTGATGGACCTCCACCATTATGTGGTGATATTGCAGGCTTCCCGACGACTCCCGAGCGTTTCATGTACCTGAACACGTTGATCGACGCCTACGCGCTGTTTGTGGCCGCTGAGCCGGCTGCCGACTGCGAGAGCATGCTCGATGCGTTGCAACAACCTCATGACACACAGGTTGCTGGGTTTACTAGCGAGAAGGGGTGAGAAAAGTAAAAAATCCTTTCTTGGCGTTGCTAAACAGTTTTTATTCTGTTCTCTACGGTGTAGATGAACAAAATGGCTTGGAAACTGTCGATTCTCTTCTCATCAAAGAAATTCCTCTCCCTTTGAGGATTCGCTCGTCCGCCAGTAGTGTTTTGTTATATAGCTTCGTTTATTTTTTTCAGGTTCTTCGTAGCATAGATTATAATTTTTTATTGATCCAGAAACGTTATTATAGCATTTGAATTTTGTTTTGGTCCAATCAAGAAAAATGATTTTTTAGATTTTTTTATTCCAAGTGTTTTTGATCAAGTTTCTTACTTAGGAAAAATCACACAGTAATCATGGGATTCCGTCACTTATGAATGTTTTTTTTCTAATTTTGTTTTGTTTGCAGCTGAGCACACTATGGGATCAACGCCGTGACATGTACTGCGGGTATCATGCTGCTGAAATGAACAGGTTGGTCGGACAGTTTTAAGATTACTTTATTTCACTCTGGCTTAGAAGTTCTGGTTGCCATTATTGTGGTGTTGATGAACCTGAATGACTGGTATAATGTGCTGTATTACTATTGTATAGTTAAATTTCTTGGTTACGACTTTTTTGTGTGTAAAACTTTTTTCCCCAACCCCGAATTGCTGCTTCCGAACTCGGATCGGCGAAAACTCAACTCCATTGTGTAGAGCGTGTTCGAATCGACCTAGACACGTCTTCAAATAGCCGATCAACCTTTTTAATGGAACCCATATGGCGGTCGGAAGCCGCAATTTGGGGTTGGGGGAAAGTTTTACACACGAAAATGTTCTCGAAAAAAGTTGTAACCGAAAAATTCGACTGTATATAATTTCAGGTACTGTGCAGTATCAGTGGCTCGTCGATCGTTGTTCGTGCTGTTCCACGCACTGCGCGATGCCTACGACCTGCCCTTCCAGGACTACCAGCGACAGTAATCAAATCATCCATCATCACCATTCGTTGTTATTTGCCGAATTGTGGGGAGAATGAGAAAAAGACAGTTGGAAATCAGTCTCTAAATCATATCATATATCTCTTGATTAGTCGAAACCCGGTGCGCGTATGAGTCTTGAACCTTCGTCTTGAGGAATATTTATTGGTCAGTCAGTTTGATTCTGCTCGACTCGTACTACGTCCAGGTTGTTCGACCGTGTTTTCGATTCACTGGCAGACGAGCCCAGCCTTCTAAGGGAGGGGAATCGGGATATTTCAGGTCATTTCACCTAAGTATTAGGGGACAAATTCTACTATAAAAAAACGCCAAAGAGGGGAAAACCATTTTCCCACCCCTTCTCGTCCGCTATTGTTGTCGACTCGATGTTTTGTTACTCGTTTATACTGACGTTACCAGTGTTTTGCGGCTACAATCTGTTCGTACTTCGCCCTGTACTTCATTAGTTCTATCTTTTGAAAGAAATTGGCGTTAGGAGCCGCAGTCAATGTTGCGTTCTCTTGTACTGCCGAAAGCTCATCACACTACCGGTCGGACGACTATGAATTCCACTACCAGAAATGTTATCGTCAAAATGATTAACGGTTTGAGAAATATTTGCCTTTTGAGAACCGAAATTGTCGCTATGAATCACGTTTCGAGAAAAATATTGCCGTTTTAAAATGTCTGTCATTCTCAGTCTCTAGAGTACTTCATACAGTGGCACCCTTAGGTATATCAATGATACAGTAAATGTGTTGAGTGTATCAATGATACTAGTAAATTAATGATAAACGGCTACTTATGATTACTGGGCTATTAGAAGGCTTCGATCACACCGCATGAAAACCACTGATTAATCAATATCACAACCAAATCAGTCAAACACGACTTGTTTGATTAACTTTTGTAAACTGTTACATGAAACGTTTGAAACGGGAGCGTGGATCGAAATATCTTTTATTATACTTATCTATGAGAAGGTTTTGTATTGAAATAACGTTAAATCATAAGAATTTTGTATCCACGCTCTCGTTTCTCAACGTCTGACTGTCCGCTCGGAGAATTATTACTGGAAGGATTTATCGTGAGAGAAATCTCTTTATTGAGATGTCACGCACTGCAATGTCCGTTTGATATTGATGAAAATTTACGTGAATCATTTGACAATTGTGGATTTTTCGGTTTAATCTTGGTTTCTTGTTATCTGGATTTCTGGAACTCCTGAAGCCGTGCTTACGGCAAAAGTTTGAGCTCTCGTCAAAAACTGGACGTAAGAGTTGAAAAAAAACTAGGAAAAGAAACCACGGTTAACTTTTATTTTGTTTGTTTCTCCTTGATTTGCTCATGAACCGTGTTTTACCGTTTTGCTCATTTTCGTTTTGTGTTATTATTTTTGTTACGCCTACTTCGAATCACTGCCGGGCGAGCTAAACATCCTAAGAGGCAGTTTCAGGCCATTTTACCTTAATCTGGGGAACAAATTTTGCTGTTTGAAAACGCCAAAAAAGGGAATTCCCTCTTACCGCCCTTTTCTCGTCCGCTTGTGCATCAAACTCGTCGTTTACTAATTGTCTTCTTGTTCAGTACACCACGGCTCTTTTATATGTCAACGTAAAACGTGTCCGTTATTTTTGTATTTTTGTTTGTTATTACTGTTACCGTAAACAATAAAATTTTATTAAAATTTTTGTTTGTTATTACTGTTACCGTAAGCAATGAAATTTTATTACAATTTTTATTGGTGATTCACATGTGAACTAAGTCACACATCTTGATTTGAAAGCAGGTGAAGTTCAATGCAGGTAACTGAGGTGTATGTACATGGTTCTCTTTCTTAGGGTCTGTTTCAAAGGTTTATCAATAATAATGATGATAGATGAAAAAGTCTGGCCGGTCGTATTCATCAATATGACTCGGAAGTATACGAAGAAACTCAGAAATCTGAACTCAGGTGGTTATCAGTTTTGGTTGACGCCACTAAACCGATTATTATGCCCAATGAAAAGAACACCGGTCAGTCAGACATTCATATAGTGAAACACGTTTCAAATCGTCGAATAACAGGTTCCAAACCGTCGAACCGCTAATATGACGTATAGCGGACGAGAACGGGTGGGAAAAGTGAAATTCCCTCCTCTTTGGCGTTTAAGAAAGGCAGACGATGAGCAGGCGGACGAGCCTAACCTCTAAAGGGAGGGGAATTGGCAAAAATTAAGTAATTTTACCTACACCTTAAGGAACACAGTCTAATATTTGGAAATGACAAAGAAGAGGAAATTCCATTCTTCCCTCTCCTTCTCGACCGCTAGTGAAGAAAAGTGCAATTTGTTCCTTAAGCGGTAGGCAAAATGACTTCATAATTGCAGATTCCCCTGCTGACGAAGTTCCCCTTCAGAGGCTCGTCCGCCAGTGGGTTTAGTAAATTTAGACAGTCAGTTCTACACAGCCGCTCCACAATGCTCCATAAAACCCGTCGTTCCAGATCGTCAAACCGCTAATATGATCGATCATATGAGTTATGACATTGATTCTAACAAATGAAAAATGAACCCTCTTAATTGCCCTCGTTCATCAACTCGGATTCCCACTACTAATTATCTAGAATCATTAATTATAAGTGTAATAAAGTCATTTGCATTATTTATAATAATATAATTTTGACAATGACTGTGGCTAAATGACTAGTGGTATGTACATGTATTATAGTTTATGTACATCTGTATCTAACCGTCACGTCATGTGTACATGCCTTAGAATATGGTCTTGTCATTCAGGTTGGATTCCAAGTTTTCTGAATTATTTTCCATGCGCTTTGTTCATCTCTAACCTTCCGAAGTTTCATGTTCACCCGGATCGGGATTCCTTTGTGTACGTTATGGTAAAAGTAGAAACGTATCAATTGTATCCGCAAGTCATTGTGACAGAGTCTGGGGGATTTTTCAGACAGTAATAAAACGCGTCCCCGACAGTTTTACAATTACACAATCCGAAATACACGATCATAACAATTTTTTCGAATGTGACCGGCCTCGAGTCAATGTAATGGCTTTACGATTGATTGATACTAGAACGGGGAATGGGCGGACGAGGGAATATTCCCAAAGAGGGGGGAATTGGCGTAAGGAACAAATTTCACCTACACCGTAAGGAACAAATTTTACATTTCGAAACCGCCAAAGAGGGGGAAATTCCACTTTTCCACCCCTTCTCGTCCGCTAGTGAGAAATGGTAATTAATGCACTGGCGAACGAGCTAACCCTACAAAGGAAGGCGAATTCCATCAAAGAGGGAGAATTGGCAGAGTTCAGACCATTTTACCTAAACCTTACGGAACAAATTCTAGTTTTTGAAATTCCCAAAGAGGGGGGAATTCCGCGTTTCCTACCCTTCTCGTCCGCTAGTGTGACTGGTTATTGACGAATGTACTCATGAACGAATAAAGGCCAGCCACATAATACTAATGGAATGATCCAAGCTTTGATGAATTAAATAATTAATGGGGTTGAAATAATTTATTGCGTTTGTGAACTGAAAATTCAGACAAATAGATTTTCACCACTAGCATGAAAATACTGAACAACTTACAGACTGATCATGAAAAGGATTAACTGATCGACTGACTGACTGACTGACTGACTGACTATTATTTTTGACAAACTACATGGTGTACATGGTGTCCCATCTAAAAGTCATGCTCAACGTGACTGACTGGCAGCCTGAATGACTGTCTGACTGACTGACAGCCTGAATGACTGTCTGACTGACTGGCAGCCTGAATGACTGTCTGACTGACTGGCAGCCTGAATGACTGTCTGACTGACTGGCAGCCTGATAGACTGTCTGACTGACTGGCAGCCTGAATGACTGTCTGACTGACTGGCAGCCTGAATGACTGTCTGACTGACTGGCAGCCTGATAGACTGTCTGACTGACTGGCAGCCTGAATGACTGTCTGACTGACTGGCAGCCTGAATGATTGTCTGACTGACTGGCAGCCTGAATGACTGTCTGACTGACTGGCAGCCTGAATGACTGTCGGACTGACTGGCAGCCTGAATGACTGTCTAACTGACTGGCAGCCTGAATGACTGTCTGACTGACTGGCAGCCTGAATGACTGTCTGACTGACTGGCAGCCTGAATGACAGTCTGACTGACTGGCAGCCTGAATGACAGTCTGACTGACTGGCAGCCTGAATGACTGTCTGACCGACTGGCAGCCTGAATGACTGTCTTACTGAATGACTGTCTGACTGACTGGCAGCCTGATTGACTGTCTGACTGACTGTCTGATAAAAATGAACTGCATGGTATAGAATCTCAACTTGGAAGCTGCGTTATGTATGTAGTTATGTGAAATCCTCACTATGTCAAGTATCTGAGCAGTTATGTGTGTGTACTCGTTTCGGGCATGAGAATAGACGAGTTGATTTGAGAATAGTGGTTAGCCCTCATCAGTATTCCCCACTATTGTTTATCTCTTGAATGTATGAGATATCAGCACAGGTCTTGAACGACCGTTGGTTATTGTGCTAGTGCGTTGTACTCGTAAGTGTTCGCACTTTGGACGAAATGTCCGTCCTATTCAACTCCGAGCCCTTATTTATACTCCCACAAGAACAACGGCTTAGTCTTGTAAGACGTATTACAATGACGTGTGAGTATGTGTAGCATAAGTAGTAGGATTAGCCGTGTTACTGTTATTTTGAATTTCAAATTGTTTTTTTGAATAAACTGTTCTGTGGGAACTGCTTTATTTCGATTTTCGTAATTGATAAATTAAGTTTCAAGTGAGGTGCAGCTTATTGGTATGTTGATGCTAAATGAGCAATACATAAAATCAAGAAGCCACCAGAGCTTAAGCGACGGGGCAACAGCCACGACCGGTAAGGGTACTCATCAAGCAAAAGATGATGGAAATGACTGATAAAAATGAACTGCATGGTATAGAATCTCAACTTGGAAGCTGCGTTATGTATGTAGTTATGTGAAATCCTCACTGTGTCAAGTATCTGAGCAGTTATGTGTGTGTACTCGTTTCGGGCATGAGAATAGACGAGTTGATTTGAGAATAGTGGTTAGCCCTCATCAGTATTCCCCACTATTGTTTATCTCTTGAATGTATGAGATATCAGCACAGGTCTTGAACGACCGTTGGTTATTGTGCTAGTGCGTTGTACTCGTAAGTGTTCGCACTTTGGACGAAATGTCCGTCCTATTCAACTCCGAGCCCTTATTTATACTCCCACAAGAACAACGGCTTAGTCTTGTAAGACGTATTACAATGACGTGTGAGTATGTGTAGCATAAGTAGTAGGATTAGCCGTGTTACTGTTATTTTGAATTTCAAATTGTTTTTTTGAATAAACTGTTCTGTGGGAACTGCTTTATTTCGAGTTTCGTAATTGATAAATTAAGTTTCAAGTGAGGTGCAGCTTATTGGTATGTTGATGCTAAATGAGCAATACATAAAATCAAGAAGCCACCAGAGCTTAAGCGACGGGGCAACAGCCACGACCGGTAAGGGTACTCATCAAGCAAAAGATGATGGAAATGACTGATAAAAATGAACTGCATGGTATAGAATCTCAACTTGGAAGCTGCGTTATGTATGTAGTTATGTGAAATCCTCACTGTGTCAAGTATCTGAGCAGTTATGTGTGTGTACTCGTTTCGGGCATGAGAATAGACGAGTTGATTTGAGAATAGTGGTTAGCCCTCATCAGTATTCCCCACTATTGTTTATCTCTTGAATGTATGAGATATCAGCACAGGTCTTGAACGACCGTTGGTTATTGTGCTAGTGCGTTGTACTCGTAAGTGTTCGCACTTTGGACGAAATGTCCGTCCTATTCAACTCCGAGCCCTTATTTATACTCCCACAAGAACAACGGCTTAGTCTTGTAAGACGTATTACAATGACGTGTGAGTATGTGTAGCATAAGTAGTAGGATTAGCCGTGTTACTGTTATTTTGAATTTCAAATTGTTTTTTTGAATAAACTGTTCTGTGGGAACTGCTTTATTTCGAGTTTCGTAATTGATAAATTAAGTTTCAAGTGAGGTGCAGCTTATTGGTATGTTGATGCTAAATGAGCAATACATAAAATCAAGAAGCCACCAGAGCTTAAGCGACGGGGCAACAGCCACGACCGGTAAGGGTACTCATCAAGCAAAAGATGATGGAAATGACTGATAAAAATGAACTGCATGGTATAGAATCTCAACTTGGAAGCTGCGTTATGTATGTAGTTATGTGAAATCCTCACTGTGTCAAGTATCTGAGCAGTTATGTGTGTGTACTCGTTTCGGGCATGAGAATAGACGAGTTGATTTGAGAATAGTGGTTAGCCCTCATCAGTATTCCCCACTATTGTTTATCTCTTGAATGTATGAGATATCAGCACAGGTCTTGAACGACCGTTGGTTATTGTGCTAGTGCGTTGTACTCGTAAGTGTTCGCACTTTGGACGAAATGTCCGTCCTATTCAACTCCGAGCCCTTATTTATACTCCCACAAGAACAACGGCTTAGTCTTGTAAGACGTATTACAATGACGTGTGAGTATGTGTAGCATAAGTAGTAGGATTAGCCGTGTTACTGTTATTTTGAATTTCAAATTGTTTTTTTGAATAAACTGTTCTGTGGGAACTGCTTTATTTCGATTTTCGTAATTGATAAATTAAGTTTCAAGTGAGGTGCAGCTTATTGGTATGTTGATGCTAAATGAGCAATACATAAAATCAAGAAGCCACCAGAGCTTAAGCGACGGGGCAACAGCCACGACCGGTAAGGGTACTCATCAAGCAAAAGATGATGGAAATGACTGATAAAAATGAACTGCATGGTATAGAATCTCAACTTGGAAGCTGCGTTATGTATGTAGTTATGTGAAATCCTCACTGTGTCAAGTATCTGAGCAGTTATGTGTGTGTACTCGTTTCGGGCATGAGAATAGACGAGTTGATTTGAGAATAGTGGTTAGCCCTCATCAGTATTCCCCACTATTGTTTATCTCTTGAATGTATGAGATATCAGCACAGGTCTTGAACGACCGTTGGTTATTGTGCTAGTGCGTTGTACTCGTAAGTGTTCGCACTTTGGACGAAATGTCCGTCCTATTCAACTCCGAGCCCTTATTTATACTCCCACAAGAACAACGGCTTAGTCTTGTAAGACGTATTACAATGACGTGTGAGTATGTGTAGCATAAGTAGTAGGATTAGCCGTGTTACTGTTATTTTGAATTTCAAATTGTTTTTTTGAATAAACTGTTCTGTGGGAACTGCTTTATTTCGATTTTCGTAATTGATAAATTAAGTTTCAAGTGAGGTGCAGCTTATTGGTATGTTGATGCTAAATGAGCAATACATAAAATCAAGAAGCCACCAGAGCTTAAGCGACGGGGCAACAGCCACGACCGGTAAGGGTACTCATCAAGCAAAAGATGATGGAAATGACTGATAAAAATGAACTGCATGGTATAGAATCTCAACTTGGAAGCTGCGTTATGTATGTAGTTATGTGAAATCCTCACTGTGTCAAGTATCTGAGCAGTTATGTGTGTGTACTCGTTTCGGGCATGAGAATAGACGAGTTGATTTGAGAATAGTGGTTAGCCCTCATCAGTATTCCCCACTATTGTTTATCTCTTGAATGTATGAGATATCAGCACAGGTCTTGAACGACCGTTGGTTATTGTGCTAGTGCGTTGTACTCGTAAGTGTTCGCACTTTGGACGAAATGTCCGTCCTATTCAACTCCGAGCCCTTATTTATACTCCCACAAGAACAACGGCTTAGTCTTGTAAGACGTATTACAATGACGTGTGAGTATGTGTAGCATAAGTAGTAGGATTAGCCGTGTTACTGTTATTTTGAATTTCAAATTGTTTTTTTGAATAAACTGTTCTGTGGGAACTGCTTTATTTCGAGTTTCGTAATTGATAAATTAAGTTTCAAGTGAGGTGCAGCTTATTGGTATGTTGATGCTAAATGAGCAATACATAAAATCAAGAAGCCACCAGAGCTTAAGCGACGGGGCAACAGCCACGACCGGTAAGGGTACTCATCAAGCAAAAGATGATGGAAATGACTGATAAAAATGAACTGCATGGTATAGAATCTCAACTTGGAAGCTGCGTTATGTATGTAGTTATGTGAAATCCTCACTGTGTCAAGTATCTGAGCAGTTATGTGTGTGTACTCGTTTCGGGCATGAGAATAGACGAGTTGATTTGAGAATAGTGGTTAGCCCTCATCAGTATTCCCCACTATTGTTTATCTCTTGAATGTATGAGATATCAGCACAGGTCTTGAACGACCGTTGGTTATTGTGCTAGTGCGTTGTACTCGTAAGTGTTCGCACTTTGGACGAAATGTCCGTCCTATTCAACTCCGAGCCCTTATTTATACTCCCACAAGAACAACGGCTTAGTCTTGTAAGACGTATTACAATGACGTGTGAGTATGTGTAGCATAAGTAGTAGGATTAGCCGTGTTACTGTTATTTTGAATTTCAAATTGTTTTTTTGAATAAACTGTTCTGTGGGAACTGCTTTATTTCGATTTTCGTAATTGATAAATTAAGTTTCAAGTGAGGTGCAGCTTATTGGTATGTTGATGCTAAATGAGCAATACATAAAATCAAGAAGCCACCAGAGCTTAAGCGACGGGGCAACAGCCACGACCGGTAAGGGTACTCATCAAGCAAAAGATGATGGAAATGACTGATAAAAATGAACTGCATGGTATAGAATCTCAACTTGGAAGCTGCGTTATGTATGTAGTTATGTGAAATCCTCACTGTGTCAAGTATCTGAGCAGTTATGTGTGTGTACTCGTTTCGGGCATGAGAATAGACGAGTTGATTTGAGAATAGTGGTTAGCCCTCATCAGTATTCCCCACTATTGTTTATCTCTTGAATGTATGAGATATCAGCACAGGTCTTGAACGACCGTTGGTTATTGTGCTAGTGCGTTGTACTCGTAAGTGTTCGCACTTTGGACGAAATGTCCGTCCTATTCAACTCCGAGCCCTTATTTATACTCCCACAAGAACAACGGCTTAGTCTTGTAAGACGTATTACAATGACGTGTGAGTATGTGTAGCATAAGTAGTAGGATTAGCCGTGTTACTGTTATTTTGAATTTCAAATTGTTTTTTTGAATAAACTGTTCTGTGGGAACTGCTTTATTTCGATTTTCGTAATTGATAAATTAAGTTTCAAGTGAGGTGCAGCTTATTGGTATGTTGATGCTAAATGAGCAATACATAAAATCAAGAAGCCACCAGAGCTTAAGCGACGGGGCAACAGCCACGACCGGTAAGGGTACTCATCAAGCAAAAGATGATGGAAATGACTGATAAAAATGAACTGCATGGTATAGAATCTCAACTTGGAAGCTGACTGACTGGCAGCCTGAATGACTGTCTGACTGACTGGCAGCCTGAATGACTGTCTGACTGACTGGCAGCCTGAATGACTGTCTGAATGATTGACAGTTTGGTTGACTGACGAACTGGCATCCTGCATGATTGACTGACTGACTGATTGACTAAAGTTCTATGACGCACAGCCGAAAAATTGTGCAGCATTGATTCTCGAAATGTGAACAATAAAAATCCAACAAAGAACGCAAATATGTATTTCGGGGTATCTGTGATAATGACAATCTGTTTGGTGGTGGAACACATTGGTTAGTATTTATGATGGTTAACAGTCAGTCAGTCAGTCAGTCAGTCAGTCGGTCAGTCAGTTATTCTCATGCCCGAAACGAGTTACACAAACACATATGTATGTATATGCCTGGATACATGACACAGAAATACACAAAAATACATGCATAACGCAGCTTCCAAGTTGATATTCATTACCGTGCAATTTGTTTTTATCCGTCCTTAAGTCAGTCAGTCAGTCAGACAGTCAGACAGTCAGACAGACAGACAGTCAGACAGTCAGACAGTTATGCAGTCAGACAGTCAGACAGTCAGTCAGTCAGACAGTCAGACAGTCAGTCAGTCAGACAGTCAGTTAGTCAGACGGTAAGTCAGTCAGACAGTCAGTCAGCCAGTCGGTCAGTGGGCACGACTATACATGTACCTAGTTATAAATTCCAGATGGATCTCCGTTGCAAGATGCGTGCATATCCGAAAATGCGGAAGGATATCCCACGTATTATTTGAACGGACTGTGTTATGTGGCGAGACACTATTCAGACAACTGGGATGTTCAGTCCTGCAAGTGCATGAGCGGTATTGGAGGTAAGTGAGGTAGTGAATGACAGAGTGAGTGAGTGAGTGAGTGAGTGAGTGAGTGAGTGAGTGAGTGAGTGAGTGAGTGAGTGAGTGAGTGAGTGAGTGAGTGAGTGAGTGAGTGAGTGAGTGAGTGAGTGAGTGAGTGAGTGAGTGAGTGAGTGAGTGAGTGAGTGAGTGAGTGAGTGAGTGAGTGAGTGAGTGAGTGAGTGAGTGAGTGAGTGAGTGAGTGAGTGAGTGAGTGAGTGAGTGAGTGAGTGAGTGAGTGAGTGAGTGAGTGAGTGAGTGAGTGAGTGAGTGAGTGAGTGAGTGAGTGAGTGAGTGAGTGAGTGAGTGAGTGAGTGAGTGAGTGAGTGAGTGAGTGAGTGAGTGAGTGAGTGAGTTATTGAGTAAGTGTGCGAATGTGAGTCTAATTTCTCAACTTCTTCAGCGTGTGGGCCACTGGAACACTACCCAGCTGGACGTCGCAACACCTGGGTTGACAGCAATAATACAGAGGAATGTTTGATCGGAAGGGTGAAACAGTTCTGCGAAAACAATGGTAGGTTTTTGTTTACGGACTGACTGACTGACTGACTGACTGACTGACTGACTGACTGACTGACTGACTGACTGAATGACTGACTGACTGACTAACTGACTGATCAACTGACTGATTTTACTCAGGTCAATGGGGTTCATTTGATTATTCTCCCTGCAAACGTTCACTGAAATCTGACTGTTCTGGCAAACCGTATACTGCTTGCATGGATGGTTCTTACTGCGGGTATGTCAGTCATTCAGACAGTCAGTCATTTATTAGGACAGTCAGTCCAGTCAGTCAGTCAGGCATTGTGGTAATCAGTAAGTCAATCTGTCAGTCAGTCAAGTCGAGTTGTTCATTCGTACATCATTTCAGCTCTGGTTACAAATGCACGTGTAGTCCACACAAATACCCGTTGTACAGTACGACGTTGGGGCGTGATGATTGCGGTTAGACAACATTCAATATTAGGATTGCGGTGCTGTCTGGCTTTAACTGATTCGTAACTTGCGTCAGTCACTCAGTTCTGTTATTATCTTCAGTAGTGTTAGCCAGCACTTGGTCAGTGATTCAGTTAACAAATCATAACACATTAGTTAGAATGACAGTTATTAGTCAGTCAGTCAGTCAGTTAGTCAGTCAGTCAGTCGGTCAGTCAGTCACTCAGTCAGTCAGTTTTTTAATAGGTCAGCTATGTTTTTATGGTTAACCGAACATTTCAGTGGACTGCAACCGCACGCTTCCCGTCAGACCGGCTGGATGGATAAGTTAGTGGCTATTGTTATATTCGTTGATCACTTTTTGAATTTTTTACTCTAAATTATTTCTAGACGTGGAGCCAATCGTTTTCGACTCGAAGCTGAACACGGCTGGAATCAACGCGACATTGGTGGCAGATATGAGCGTACCTGACCGATTTGAGTGCAAGTGAGTGAGTAAGTGAGTGAGTGAGTGAGTGAGTGAGTGAGTGAGTGAGTGAGTGAGTGAGTGAGTGAGTGAGTGAGTGAGTGAGTGAGTGAGTGATTAAGTGAGTGAGTGAGTGAATGAGTGAGGTGTGCTGAGCCAACCAAACTGTTCCAGTCGTCGCTGCTACCGTACATTCGGTTGTATCGCGTATACGGTAATCAAGTCCACGTCACTGTGTCGCCTTCACTACGGCTATCTGCCCTGCATCGAACCCATAAAAGATACCGATGCCCAGTTTTACTACGCCATCCACAAAACGTATGAGTACTGAACCATATTAAGGGTTAGGCCTAGCGGCCCAATCTTGACAGAATGAGTACTGTATGTATCACCATACTGTATGTATGTATGAACCATATTTTAAGTTATTAGTAATGGCAATTTTAAAAGCATTCCGATCGGAACGCAACTTTCATATACATGGGCCAAAAATATGTAGTTTGCGCTGCTTTTCTATAACTTTCAGAGTAAATGCTGCTGACCTTTTTTTGGCCCCCTTGTTTATACAGTGTTTGCAAGTGTATAGCTAAACTGACACAATCAGTCTGTCAATTAGAGTATGTACAAACATCCTGCAATTTTGGATGGAAAAACATGAAACAAACTACTAAAGTTGGAGCCTAAGTTAGAACCATTTGCATTTTAGTGCCATATTTGTAGACTGGCCATCTAACCTTGTTCGAGCATCCACTTTCAGTTTTCACTGAAGATCTTCGGCGGCCTTTTTTATATTAGAATTGTATTTTTTGAAAGTTGAATTTTTGATTTCATCTATGTTGAATGTTATACAAAATGCGTTCGTTTTTGTCACATCATCATTTTAGAAACTGACCGATATATGTCTGCATTGACGCTTCGCAAGCCTAATCTTTCTTCTGTTATGTTTTCCCAATTACATACCGTTTGTTACACGTACATATGTTGTATGTATCTATGTTACCTGTTTTCGTTTACATCTCAAAAAAAATTACATTTCGTTTACGAAACTCGAAAACAATGACGAACCTATACTATTATAGTGTTTCGAATAAATTTGGAAATTCGCAAAACTGTAAATTTGCAAAATGCAAATGTCATTAAACTACAAAAAGTTTCAAGAAATTGTGAATTGTCATAAATGATTATTTGTCTCTATTTGTGCAGTTCAAAACCGTTTTCAATGCGTTCGACTTAACCGGGTACGCATACCGGTGCGCATAAATCTTTATCCGTTTATTTGCAAAAAATCTCGTTTTATGTGTATAGTTTAAAAAAATTTGTTGTAGCAAAGTTTGTGATTTGGGGCTGGCGTGGTTTTTTGTGACTGGAATTCCAATGATAAACAGTCTTTTAATCATATTACGCTGGAAAATCAAGGTATTTTTTTATCCACTGAGACTATTCGAAAACGATCCCTACAGTCACAACCACTGCAGATTTCCCACATTTGTATAATATGTGTTTCGTGTGATTTATTATAATCTATTTTATTCGTTAAGTAATTTTTTTCGTTAAGTAAATGTTCACTTCACTCCACATGCTGTACATATAAATACACAGTCCGAAATGAAGTAACTTATGATAAATAAAGTACATACATATGTCACCCTGTTTTTTGTATTATTTGCACTACTTTATCGCATTTGTTTCCCAACCCTCTGTTCACAACCGTATTTTCATAACATGTTCTTATGTCAGTATATCATTCCAAATTCAATTACAAATTTCTTATGTGAAACTGTACCTTTCTCGTTTCAATGCTTCTCATTTATCAGTAAGTCAGTGTCAAACACGCCATAAATAAACGCCAATATTTCAACTTAAGGGGAGAGTGAATGAGTGAGTGAATGAGCGAGCTAGTGAGTGAGTGAGTGAGTGAGTGATGGTGTACTAAAAAAAATCCAAACCAAAAAAATCCCTGATTTGCCTATACCAAAAAAAATCCATACCAAAAAAAATCCACCCAAAACAAATCCATACCAAAAAAAAATCCACCCAAAACAAATCCATACCAAAAAAAATCCATTGTAATTTGTGCGTGAACGTGTGATATGACCATGATCAGGTATGAGTCAATTTAGAACGTAACACGTATTTACAGTATGTACATTACGTACATATAATTTTATACTTGTAGCGGATGACAAATAAAAATAACGGGCTATTTCTCGCTATAATGAAACTGATAAAATAAATGTGCATTGATGAAAAGTTTATGAAGTATAAATTATGATCAATATTGTCCTAATGTCTTTGAAAAATTCATGTCATCCGCTCCGCACATTAGCTTAGAACGTATTTTCTGTTTGATCTTATAACAGTGATTCCGAAAGGTATAAGTCCCCTTTATATCAAAGATCATTGGTGTCTCTTATTATACATGTCCAGTGCATGAATCTTCAGTGTTTGCAACGCTATAAGTCAGAAGTCCCACATCAATCAAAGGAAGATAATGTGACTTATAACGTTGATTGATATGGAACTTCTATCAGGCATCGCCGTATTGTTTCTACTCATTTTCCATGTTAGATCCTCGTTAAGAACGGTTGCATAATAAGGACGGTTAGGCGTTTTGAAGCGTTTGACCTTGATGAAGCGCAAAGACAGTTCTCAACCATAGTATCAACAAAGATTAACTCACTTATTATGTTTACGGAAACAAAGTATATTTAAGCAACGAAATCTATCAGTTGAAAACTATCGTTTTATAAAAAAAAATATATGTGGACCGATGGCCTTTTGTTTCAAGTTTAAATGGGATTGCCATTGCCTGAGAAAATCTACAGTTTGGCGTCGACGAAAAAAAATTGAGCTGTTAAATTTATGTTACTTCACTACCAAGAAGTCTCATTTTTTTATGGAAAAAAATTGGGAACTTCGGTAAAAATCCAAAATTTTGAAAATCCAAGAATTATGTTCTATGCAAGATAATCATACTTCCACAACTCCCATAACACAAATCTGATGTCATTAGTCACCGTTAAGGATCATAAAAGCGAGATAATTGGCAAACTATCAAACAAACAATTGGTAATTGGTACATACTGTAAATACGCTGCTCATTTACACCTTCATTGCTTTTGGTACAGCGAATACACGTAATTTGGTAAAGCAAAAATCATCATGGATTTTTTGGTATAGCAAAAATGTAGATGGATTTTTTCTGGTATAGCAAAATGTAGATGGATTTTTTATGGTATGGATTTTTTTTGGGTGGATTTTTTTGGTATGGATTTTTTTTGGGTGGATTTTTTTTGGTATGGATTTTTTTTGGCATGGATTTTTTTGGTTTGGATTTTTTTTGGGCCGGGCCCTGAGTGAGTGAGTGAGTGAGCGAGTGAGTGAGTACTTGGGTGAGTCTGATGAGTGTTATCAAACACAAATCTACGAAGGAACGATCCGTTGATCTAACAAGTGTTTTATTGAAGAACGTTAAATATTCATTTTCATTGATGCATACGAAAACGGGTAAATTTTATGGCAATGAATGAACAAAAAATATACAAAAGTTAACAAATCAGTTGTTATTGACAAATGTTTCTGAAATTTTTACATAAATGTTTTACATACATACATTAAAAAGTTTCAAAGTTTAAAATTCGGTCTTAATTTTTTTTATTTTCTTGACGAATACCAAGGAATTAGCTAAAAATCCATACGATGCTACTTCAAACACTATAAATATACTCTTATCATACAGAAGAGCAATTTAATGAGTTAATTGCACTACTTTAATTATGGCAAAATAAATTACATGAAATGTACATACGAAAGAAATGGAATGAAAAGTGAACAGAACAACCGTACATGATATGTAGCAGTCAAGACCGGAATATTTAAAAAATACATACAGTTAGTTCAATACATAAAATCCTTTTCAGTTCGTAAACTGACTAAACACTATTCTGCTGAGTTAAATCTCTGCAAATGTAGAGCCATTTCCGATCCGCTTTGAATTTTAAATGTTGTCAAACAAATTTTTACAGGTCTCGAACAGTTTTTTTTCAAATCAAACATGTTGCCAAACAAGTTAATTATTGTGTCTTTTCTGGAATAACTCTACAGATTCTGAGTCGTAACTGAATGTCAAGGCTCGACTTTAAAAGATGTACAGGGTGGCCCAATACACTTGCCTCATTGAGATTGTTAAACAAACCAGATGGGATTGATTTCGATTACCAGTTCACATA
This sequence comes from Daptonema setosum, assembly GCA_964036265.1. NCBI lineage: Eukaryota > Metazoa > Nematoda > Chromadorea > Monhysterida > Xyalidae > Daptonema > Daptonema setosum. The sequence continues at coordinate 517,512 of OZ038447.1, read as the reverse complement.
ATTTACAAGTACATACATTGCTGCTAAGCCCTATTATTCTAACCGTCCGATAGTTCTTAATCAGGAGTTATTAACCACCAAGTTTTATGTGTGGTTTTTTTCCACCGTGTACGTCTTATAACATGAAAATGATTAATCTAAATAATGATAACATTAAAAAAATTACTACTAAATTTCCTCATGAATAACTCACTCATCCTCATTAAAATCACTCATCCTCATCAGAATTCTCCTCCTCACTTCCGCTCGGTTGCGCCTCCCCACTTCCTTCAATGTCCTCTTCTTTCTCCACTTTATCTTCTTCCTCCTGCGTCTCGAGCAACAGCTCATCTTCCTTCATGTATCGCTCGATATCTCCGATTATCACATTGTTGTTGTTGTTGTTGTTGTTGTTGTTGTTGTTGTTGTTGTTGTTGTTGTTGTTGTTGTTGTTGTTGGTGTTGGTGTTGTTGTTGTTGTTGTTGTTGTTGTTGTCGTTGTTGTTGTTGTTGTTGCTGGTGTTGTTGTTGTTGGCGATGGTGTTGTTCTGTTCAACCGATGTACTGTTTCTGTAGTTGTTGACCAGATCAGTGAGCAGTTCAATCATCTTCTCTTGAATCATGGTGATCAGCGCACGCATTTCGTTCAACATCTCTGAAAAACAGGGGTCATTTAATAACTCATTCTGTATCTTTCGTCAACTTAATGTTCCCCAAACACTCATAAAGCAACAACTCACGCAAAAAACGAACTCACTAACTCGGTCTCTCGCTCACGCACTCACTTATCCACTCCCCCACTCACTCACTCACTCACTCTTTCACTCACTCTTTCACTCACTCACTCACTCACTCACTCACTCACTCACTCACTCACTCACTCACTCACTCACTCACTCACTCACTCACTCACTCACTCACTCCACATCACCAACTTGTCAACAACGACTGTTGCTCAGCTGTTTCCAAGCGCTGAATCTCACAATCATCATCACCCTCACACGTTGGTATCGTCAAATCC
>OZ038447.1:506513-511513 GCA_964036265.1 Daptonema setosum | reverse complement strand
TTGATGACCATCAGCGCACACGAATCCATCACAGGCTGGCGTCTGAAACACTTTCATGTTTCAGAAACTTGAAGTTCTATCGTGAAACACGTGAAATATTTTGGAAGAATCACATATTTGAGAATTTACTTTACTCGCTTAATAACCCTCAACGATTGTTCCGTGATTCCGTTAAATTCAAATATTATTCGTATTCAGATGCTGAAACACTCACTCATTTACTAACCGATTCAGTCAATAATTCACTCGCTCACGCCCTCGTTTGTTTACTCACTCACTCAGTGAACTCACTCAGTCACTCATTCATTCACTAACTCACTCATTAACTTCTTCATTCACTCACTCACTTTTTATTTTCTCACTCACTACACTACATATGTACATACTCACTCACTCACTTACTCATTCCTTAACTCACTCACTTACTCATTCACTCACTCGCTCATTCACTTACATCGTCATTTCGTCCCAAGGCACTTCTAAATCGGCTTTGTTTGCTTTGCGTGGCATCTGCCTTCTTCTTCAGATACGGTTTACGGTACTCCAGTTTACTGCGCTCGTATGAAGACTTGCGGTCGAGATTGATCGGGCCTGTCATAGAATCAACAACATTAAATACATTAGCAACAACACAATAAACAACTATTAAAACAACAACATTAAATACATTAGCAACAACACAATAAACAACTATTAAAACAACAGCAGCAGCAGCAGCCTTAAGTTTGAACTGGACTTTTCGCTCAGTTTTTTCCCTATTACAACAAAAATACTTTTTTTAATCATTAATTAATAACAAACAACAAAAACAACAACAACAACAACAACAACAACAACAACAACAACAACAACAACAACAACAACAACAACACCTACAACACTAACCAGCCACAACAAGTTGGACGATTGCCACCAGTTCAAGCAACCGCATCAAGATTGACGGTTTCATGTTATGTTCTTTCGAATTTCAACCTGTAATGTATGAAACACATTTATTTATAACAATCTCATTAAACTGTAATATTGATGATTAAATTATGAATAAGATGGAATTGCCTGTTCATCGAACACAGGCTCAGATATTTTTTTTTTCTGACGATCCGAGCCTTATCCAGTCGGTGGAACGTAGATATGGGGTCTGTTAGAATGCGAAAAACAACCAAAAAGGATCTAACAACTGCTGGTTGCAGGACTGTTTCCATGACCATTTATACAACGTATTACACATATATGTAGTAATGAACCTGTGGTTACATACGTTTACAGTGCCCCACAGCTATCACATCCCCCGTATTCATGGCGGGTGAGAGCAATCCCCAATTTTCTCTGGTCCCCAAATGTGATTTCTCTGCCCGTTTGACGAAACTACAGAAAAGACCAAAATACCTGCAAAGTTTTCCGTTTGGACTGAATTTATTTTTTCAATTTTAGGATTCGTTGATTCGCTCAGTTCAGTTATTTTCTGAACAGTATCTGTACCTCTATTTCACCCGGAGCCGGACCTCTTTCTTAATGTCAACCATGTGACTGCAGGTAATCAGTGTTGTTATGTCACAAAAACGTGATGTAACACACCACAAGGGAATGAGAAAGCTAGGGATAAGTGGAAGTTCACCACTCACTCACTCACTCACTCACTCACTCACTCACTCACTCACTCACTCACTCACTCACTCACTCACTCACTCACTCACTCACTCACTCATTCAATCGCTCATTCACTCACTCACTCACTCACTCACTCACTCACTCACTCACTCACTCACTCACTCACTCACTCACTCACTTATTCATTTATTCACTTCCCAGTTCCCATTGATTGTTCCGTGAACAGATAAAAAAAAGTCAAGAGTTTCTTGGTTCTTTGAGTTACCCACGACTAAGTTTGGAGTGTTTGATCATTTGGTCTCGCCACTAGCGGACGAGAAGGGGGGGGGGGGGTAAAAATTGGAAGTCCCACCTGTTTGGTGGTTTCAAAAAGCGAATTTTGTTCCTTGAGGTGTAGGTAAAATAGCTTTCAATCAGCCGATTCCCCCTCTATGAAGAATTTATGCTCTCTTTGGAGGTTTGGCTCGTGTGCCCGTGGGTCTCGCGTCATTTTTTTTGAATGCAGGAAAAATAACAATCGTGGAAAAAAAACGGTTGGTATTGAATTCGATGTCCCATTCACCTGATAGTCCCAAATATGCGACCTCATTTTCGGTCAGTCAGTCAGTCAGTCAGTCAGTTAGTCAAACAAACCGTCAATCAGTCACTCAGTCACTCAGTGCTGGTTGCAGGACTGTTTCCATGACCATTTATACAACGTATTACACATATATGTAGTAATGAACCTGTGGTTACATACGTTTACAGTGCCCCACAGCTATCACATCCCCCGTATTCATGGCGGGTGAGAGCAATCCCCAATTTTCTCTGGTCCCCAAATGTGATTTCTCTGCCCGTTTGACGAAACTACAGAAAAGACCAAAATACCTGCAAAGTTTTCCGTTTGGACTGAATTTATTTTTTCAATTTTAGGATTCGTTGATTCGCTCAGTTCAGTTATTTTCTGAACAGTATCTGTACCTCTATTTCACCCGGAGCCGGACCTCTTTCTTAATGTCAACCATGTGACTGCAGGTAATCAGTGTTGTTATGTCACAAAAACGTGATGTAACACACCACAAGGGAATGAGAAAGCTAGGGATAAGTGGAAGTTCACCACTCACTCACTCACTCACTCACTCACTCACTCACTCACTCACTCACTCACTCACTCACTCACTCACTCACTCACTCACTCACTCACTCACTCATTCAATCGCTCATTCACTCACTCACTCACTCACTCACTCACTCACTCACTCACTCACTCACTCACTCACTCACTCACTCACTTATTCATTTATTCACTTCCCAGTTCCCATTGATTGTTCCGTGAACAGATAAAAAAAAGTCAAGAGTTTCTTGGTTCTTTGAGTTACCCACGACTAAGTTTGGAGTGTTTGATCATTTGGTCTCGCCACTAGCGGACGAGAAGGGGGGGGGGTAAAAATTGGAAGTCCCACCTGTTTGGTGGTTTCAAAAAGCGAATTTTGTTCCTTGAGGTGTAGGTAAAATAGCTTTCAATCAGCCGATTCCCCCTCTATGAAGAATTTATGCTCTCTTTGGAGGTTTGGCTCGTGTGCCCGTGGGTCTCGCGTCATTTTTTTTGAATGCAGGAAAAATAACAATCGTGGAAAAAAAACGGTTGGTATTGAATTCGATGTCCCATTCACCTGATAGTCCCAAATATGCGACCTCATTTTCGGTCAGTCAGTCAGTCAGTCAGTCAGTTAGTCAAACAAACCGTCAATCAGTCACTCAGTCACTCAGTCAGTCAGTCAGTCACATATTTCAGACAACCATCTCCTCAATCGCAAATACTCTGGCTTGTAATACAAAGTCTGTATTGGTCAACGTTTTTGTCGAGTTTGATTTTCATGATAGAAATATTCTGATTGATGTCATCAGTTAACCACTGCTTGAAATACAGGTGACACATTTCAAAATAGGCCAATTAAAATCCTTAACATGACCACCGTTGTGTTCGTTATGTAAGAAATAAAACTTTTTTCTGAGGTATGAATATTCCGACGAGGAACTAATTTCAGAAAGTGTCGGCTTCAGAAGAGGCAACCTTTGGTTGAGTTTGATGCTCATTTATGCCAAAGTGATCTGGGTAAACAGTTTTTTCCAAGTCATTTCTTTGGCTGATTCATTCCATTTTTTTTCGCAGTCATGATAAGATGCATCTCAAGTAGAATCGTTAAGAAACTCTTTGAATACTCTTGTCTATATGTGAGTTTATGTACATATGTATGTACAGTATGTACAGTACATACTTACTGTGTGTAGTGAGTCCTGAATAGAGCGAGCGAGTGAGTGAGTAAAAGAGTATGTATGTATGTAATTCATTCGGTCATAAACAGACACTGGTTTCAAGCAAGTATCAAAAGATTGACAACAAGGGAGCAAAAAACCAAAGAGATCTGAAATAGAACGTGATAGATAAGATAAAGCTACAATATTAATAAGAGTAAGTGAGTGAGTGAGTGAGTGAGTATTTGGTGAGAGTGATGTTGGTTGTCTTGACGAAAACCAAGAAATTAGCAATAAGCCCATACGATGCTACTTCAAACACTTTAAATATACACATATCATACAGAAGAACAATTTATTAAACTAATTGCATTACTTTAAACATGACAAAATAAATTTCACGAAATTGTACATACGATAGAATCGGAATTGACGCTGGCTTGCGCCTCACCACTTCCTTCAATGTCCTCTTCTCCCTCTACTTCATCTTCTTCCTCCTGCGTCTCCAGCAACAGCTCATCTTCCTTCATGTATCGCTCGATATCTCCGATTATCACATGGCTGTTGTTGTTGTTGTTGTTGTTGTTGTTGTTGTTGTTGTTGTTGTTGTTGTTGTTGTTGTTGTTGTTGCTGTCGCTGGTGTTGTTGTTGCTGGTGTTGCTGGTGTTGTTGTTGTTGGCGATGGTGTTGTTCTGTGCGACCGATGTGCTGTTTCTGTAGTTGTTGACCAGATCAGTGAGCAGTTCAATCATCTTCTCTTGAATCATGGTGATCAGCGCACGCATTTCGTTCAACATCTCTGAAAAACAGATGTCATTTAATCACTCATTCTGTATCTTTCGTCAACTTAATGTCCCCCGAACACTCATAAAGCATTCACTCACGCACAAACGTACTCACTCACTCACTCACTCACTCACTCACTCACTCACTCACTCACTCACTGACTCTATCCACATCACCAACTTGTCAACAACGACTGTTGCTCAGCCGTTTCCAAGCGCGGAATCTCACAGTCATCATCACCCTCACACGTTGGGATCGTCAAATCCCACTCACATGCCTGATAGACGAGGATACAGTAATCTGTGGTTGAGTTTCTACACTGCCATCGAATGTCTTCCATCGCACAGGCCCTTAGCAACGAAACCGTGTCT
>OZ038447.1:501513-504013 GCA_964036265.1 Daptonema setosum | reverse complement strand
GGCGAATGTACCATTTACAACAACAACAACAACAATAACAACAACAACAACAACAACAACAACCCACCTATACAATCGTTGTCCCCGTCACATAGCCATCGTTCGTGGATGCATTCGCCCGAATCACAGGTGAAGAGGGAATACTTACCCGAAATACAGTCTGAAAATACACATTGTTTAATTACAACCACAAGCGCAACAACAACATCAACAATAATAACAACAACAAATGCTACAAAAACAGCCGACATCAAGCTCTTCAAAAGAAATGAAATGCTGCCACTGAAAAACATAAACTACATAAGTTACATACAACCACTTTGAAAACTGCATTATTAACAGCAGCTATACCAACAACAACAACAACAACAACAACAACTACAACAACAACAACAACAACAACAACAACAACAACAACAACAACAACAACAACAACAACAACAACAACAACAACAACAACAACAACAACAACAACAACAACAACAACAACAACATTAAAAACTAACTCTGACGACAATATCTGTCGACTATACTTTCGTGGTAGCTATCTTCACAGCTCACAGCTCCCGTGCAAATTTCTTCGGTTTTTAGACATTGCACATTTGAGTTATCATCAAGTCCGCATTGAGTTTCAGTCGGTTCATTACAGACTGCAATATAGTGAGCTTGTGAGTAAGTGTGTGAGTGTGTGAAATAGGAGAGAGGGAGTGAGTGAGTGAGTGAGTGAGTTAGTAGTCAAGTGAACGAGTGATGTGAGCGTTGTGTGTGTGCGACTGAGTGAGTGAGTGAGGGAGTTTGTGAGTTAGTGAGTGAGTGAGTGAGTGAGTGAGTTAGTGAGTTTGTGAGTGAGTGAGTGTGTGAAATAGGAGTGAGTGATTGAGTGAGTGAGTGACTGAGTGACTGAGTTAGTGAGTTTGTGAGTTAGTGAGTGAGTGAGTGAGTGAGTGAGTGAGTGAGTGAGTGAGTGAGTGAGTGAGTGAGTGAGTGAAATAGGAGTGAGGGAGTGAGTGAGTGGGTTAGTAATCAAGTGAACGAGTGATGTGAGCGTTGTGTGTGTGCGACTGAGTGAGTGTGTGAGTGAGTAAGTAAGTGTGTGTGTGAAATAAGAGTGAGTGATTGAGTGAGTGAGTGACTGAGTTAGTGAGTTAGTGAGTGAGTGAGTGAGTGAGTGAATGAATGAGTAACAAGTGAAAGAGTGATGTGAGCGTTGTGTGTGTGCGAGTGAGTGAGTAGATGAGGAATTGAAAAAGGAGTGAGTGACTTATGAAGTTCGTAAGTGAATGAGTGAAGTGAGCGCTGTGTGCGAGGGGGTATGTGAGTGAGTAGAAGATGAGATTGTGAAAAGTGAGTTAGTGATAAATAAATAGAATACAGTGGTTGGGTGAGTGAGTGAGTGAGTGAGTGAGTGAGTGAGTGAGTGCGTGAGTTCGTTCCTTAATGAGTGTGAGTAACAACAATATCAACGATTAAGTATTGAAACCAACGTTCTTGCGAAGACGTGTCAACTTCGATGCCTGTAAAAACACAACAATAGAAATTGATCACAATCACGATATAACAAGAACACGTTGGAACAAAGTAAATTCTCTATGTAGAAGAATGAAAGTTATTGTTAATAAAGAATACGATTTGGGGCAATGGTTACTTGAAATGATTAACGAAAAATTAAATGAAGGAGAGCACTTGACCGTTTTCTTAATTCCCAACCAAGTTCTAACCGATTTCGGCACATTTCTCAAGCAGAAACTCGACGGTCATATTGGTGGAATGGAGGTACTCTGAGAGGTACTCCGAGAGGACTGCCGAGATAACGTCAGGGCACAAAAAACTCAACGCAGTACAACCACCATTGCCACTCGTGTTGTTCAAGTAGATCTCGTTCCCTTTACATCCGTTTTCGTCTGCAACAATAATTTGACATACCAATATCTTTTGTTTCTTGCTTTATTTGCACACCGTTGTCGTAAAAACAACAACAACTACAACAACAACAACTACAACAAAAACAATAACAACACCAACAACAACAACAATAATAGCAACAACAACATTAACAACAACCATTCCATTAGCAACAACAACAACTCACCAATCTCACAGTTCTGCTCATCGCTGCTCACAACATCTGCCTCCCCATAACAGTCAGTCCATCCATCACAAACATGGTAGTTCGGTAGGCATTGATGACCATCAGCGCACACGAATCCATCACAGGCTGGCGTCTGAAACATGAAAGCATTGAAACTTGAAGTTCTATCGTGAAACACGTGAAATATTTTGGAAGAATCACATATTTGAGAAAATTTTCTTTGGGGTATCTTTTACTTCAGTACATACAACTCTACTCGCTTGATAAGGCTCAGCGATAGGTTCAATGATTCACTCAGTCACACATTCATTCACTAACTCACTCATTAACTTCTTCATTCACTCACTCACTTTTTATTTCCTCACTCACTACACTATGTACATACTCACTCACTCACTTACTCATTCCTTC
>OZ038447.1:489013-496513 GCA_964036265.1 Daptonema setosum | reverse complement strand
AGAGTTTCTTGGTGTTTTGTTGTTTTCGTAGAGGCCAGAGAGGATCATAAAAAACTGATGGGCTTAGGCTTAGGTTTATAATGGATGTGAAACGGTAGAAACTCAAAAGCAAATCATCTGTGTTTCACATGCGAGGGGTTCTGATCCCAGGACCTCCGGATGCGAAATTCCAAATCCCTTTTTTCTAAACACCAATTTTTCTATCACCAAAAGTTTTCCTGTCCGTTAACCCCCGATTATCTATCGTGAGGCTGGCGTGAGCGGGCCCCGCGCAGTGGTGGTAATTCAGTGGTTACCCACTTCAGTATGCACGCAACAAGTTCGTGTTTGAGAACCATCTTGGATTTTTAGGGGTATGGAAACTTGCCATTCAGATTACAAGTCCGGCGACCTTACCACTAGACTAGACCCTATAACGGATACGGGATCATTTTTAACAATAACAACAATTGATTCAAACCATAAAAAACAAGAAGAGAAACAGTTGCAACAAAGATGCCACCAACGATAACATGAATCGTCATAATAACCATCAGCAAAAACAACAATACAAACATTAGCAACAACAACAACAACAACAACTACTACATGAACCAACCTTGAAGTCCATTGGCGGTCCAGCAGTCCACCTCATCCTCACCATAGTCACAGTCCTCAACACCATCGCACACCCATCCTTTCCTTACACATAACAGGCTCTCTGTCGTATTCACACACGTGAAATGATCGAATCCACATTCGGTGCAGTTCTGTTCATCTGAGCCATCTTAAATGAATGATAAAACACTCAATGTAATAAAAACAACGTTAAAGACAGTAGCACTAACAAAGTGACAAAGGTTAACACCAATGCTGTGACATCAACAACATTGTAAGAACATTAAACAAAAACACATACACAAAGCTAATATAGCAGTTACAAAATTAACCAGAAACTCAACAACTACAACAATTTCGACAACATTTGCAACCACGACACTCATAACAAATTCAAGGAGTAAGTTCTACTTTCTGCCAACCTATGTATGTACGTTAAAACGTCAAACGGAATAATTGCACTTTCCTAATCCTTCTCGTATGCTATTGCAACAACATCATCATCATCATCATCAACAACAATAACAACATTAACAACAACAACAAACAACAACAAACAACAACAACAACAACAACAACAACAACAACAACAACTACAACAATAACAACCCACCTTGACAATCGTTATTCCCGTCACACAGCCATCGTTCGTGGATGCATTCGCCCGAATCACAGGTGAAGAGGGAATACTTACCCGAAATACAGTCTGAAAGTATATACTTGTTGATTAACAACCACAACAACAACAATAGTCACAAAAACAAATAATACAAAAACATCAAGCTCTACAATGATATAGAAATGATTTCCCTGAAGGACATAAATTAAGTTACATACAACCTCTTTGAAAAATTGCATGACTACTAGCAACTAAACCAATGACAGCAACAACAACTACCACAACAACAACAAAAACGATAACAACAAATACAACAACAACGACAACAACAACGACATTAACAACAGACGCAACAACAACAACAACAACAACAAAACAACAGCCGCAACAACAACAGTGAAGACTAACTCTGACGACAATATCTGTCGACTGCCGTCAATATATGTTCTTGGTAGTTGTAATCTTCACAGATTGCTGCTCCCGTGCAAATTTCTTCGGTTTTCAGACATTGCACAGGCGAGCGATCACTGAGTCCGCATTGAGTTTCAATCGGTTCGTTGCAGCCTGCAATATAGTGAGTGAGTGAGTGAGTGAGTGAGTGAGTGAGTGAGTGAGTGAGTGAGTGAATGAGCGAGGTAGTTATGAACCAAGTGAACGAGTGATGCGTATGTGCGATTGAGTGAGTTGATGAGAAACTAAAAAAGGATGGGTGACATAGGAAGTTAGTGAATGAGGTGAGCGCTGTGTGTGAGTGAGTGAAAAGATGAGATTGTGAAAATGTGAAAAGTGAGTTAGTGATTAATAGAATACAGTGAGTGAGTTGGAACAATAACAACGATGAAAATAAGAAACCAACGTCTTCGTATTGACGTGTCAACATCGATGCCTGTAAAAAAACCACAATAAAAGATGATCACAATCACGAAATAAGAAGAACACGTTGAAACAAAAAAGTAAATAAAGTAAATAAGTGCGGAAGAATAAAAGTTAGTTTTTATACAAAACGACTGGCAGCAGCGGTTACTAAATTTATCAAAATAGAGTTGTCAGTTGTGTTCCTTTCCAACCAAGTTCTAACCAATTTCGACGCATTTGTCAACCAGCAACTCAATGGTGATATTGGTGGACATCAGGTACTCGAGTGCCGAGATACCGTCATGACAAGCACCGCTCAGCGAAGTACAACCACCACTGCCTCTGGCGTTTTCAAACCAATGGATCTCGTTGCGTTTACATCCGTTTTCGTCTGCAATATTAGTGAGACATACCAATACCATTCAACAACAACATTAACAACAACAACAACAACAATAACAACACCAACAACAACAACAACAATAGCAACACCAACAACAACAATAAAGACACCACCACCAACATCCGTTCTCAACTGCAACATGATTAATAGTGTTCGGTATAGCGTTCCCATTTAGAAAATTGGCAAACAACAACAACCACTCCATTAGCAACAACAACATTAACAACAACCATTCCATTAGCAACAACAACAACTCACCAATCTCACAGTTCTGCTCATCGCTGCTCACAACATCTGCCTCCCCATAACAGTCAGTCCATCCATCGCAAACATGGTAGATCGGTAGGCATTGATGACCATCAGCGCACACGAATCCATCACAGGCTGGCGTCTGAAACACTGCCATGTGAACGTTCTGGTGAACAACAGCTATTTCACTCACTCACTCACTCACTCACTCACTCACTCACTCACTCACTCACATACTCACTCTTTCACTTATTAACTTATTCATTCACTCACTCACTCCACTATGTACACACTTACTATCTCACTCACTTACTCGTCACTCACTCACTCAGTCCCTCAGTCACTCACCCACTCACTCACTCATTCACTCACATCGTCATTTCGTCTCAAGGCACTTCTAAATCGGCTTTGTTTGCTTTGCGTGGCATCTGCCTTCTTCTTCAGATACGGTTTACGGTACTCCAGTTGACTGCGCTCGTATGAAGACTTGCGGTCGAGATTGATCGGGCCTGTCATAGAATCAACAACCTTAAATACATTAGCAACAACACCATAAACAACTATGAAAACAACAACATTAAATACATCAGCAACAACACCATAAACAACTATGAAAACGACAACATTAAACACGTTAGCAACAACACCATAAACACTATGAAAACAACAACATTAAATACATTAGCAACAACACCATAAACAACTATTAAAACAACAACATTAAATACATTAGCAACAACACAATAAACAACTATTAAAACAACAACAGCAGCAGCCGTAAGTTTGAACTGTACTCTTTTCTCAGTTTGTCCCTATTACAACAAAAATACTTTTTCTTATCATCATAATAATAATAACAACAACAACAACAACAACAACAACAACAACAACAACAACAACAACAACAACACTAACCAGCCACAACAAGTTGGACGAGTGCCACCAGTTCAAGCAACCGCATCAAGATTGCCGGTTTCATGTTAGGTTCTTTCGAATTTCAATCTGTAACGTATGAAACACATAACATACATATGTATTAATCTATAACAATCTCATTTAACTGTAATATTGATGAATAATTATCTATTCATGTATAGATCTCAGACAATCCGAGCCTTATCCAGTCGGTGGAACGTAGATATGGGGACTGTTAGAATGCGAAAAACAACCAAAAAGGATCTAACAACTGCTGGTTGCAGGACTGTTTCCATGACCATTTATACAACGTAAGATATATGTATGTAGGAATGAACCTGAGGTTACATACGTTACAGTGCCCCACAGCCATCACATCCCCCATATTCAAGGCGGGTGAGAGCATTCCCTCAATTTTACTCTGATCCCCAAACGGGAATTCTCCTACCCGTTTGACGAAACTACAGGTAAGAGCAAAACTCGCAAAGTTTTCCATTCTGGCTGAATTTAGTTTTTTAATTTTGAGATTCGCTGATTCGCTCAGTTTATTTATTTTATGAACAGTATCTGAACCTCTATTTCACCCGGACCTCTTTTTTAATGTCAACCATGTGACTGCAGGTAATCAGTGTTGTTACGTCACAAAACGTGATGTGACACACACAAGGGAATGAGAAAGGGAAGGAAAAGTGGGATCCCCCCCTCTTTGGTGTTTATCGAAATAGATTTTGTTGCTTGAGGTGTAGATAAAATGGCCTGAAATCTGCTCATTCCCCACCTCTTTGAGAGAATTCCCCTCCCTTCAGAGAATTGGCTCGTCCGCCAATGTAACACACGTAATTTATAGCCTTATCAAGTGATTGAGAACCTGAATTTGAATGCGCGCCAAATATCCAGCTGATTTTCAAAACCGATCACTTTTCGAGATAGGCACTCAATTCGGTGTTAACGGGTTTTGAAGTTACTCTTCACTCACTCACTCACTCACTCACTCACTCACTCACTCACTCACTCACTCACTCACTCACTCACTCACTCACTCACTCACTCACTCACTCACTCACTCACTCACTCACTCACTCACTCACTCACTCACTCACTCACTCACTCACTCACTCACTCACTCACTCACTCACTCACTCACTCACTCACTCACTCACTCACTCACTCACTCACTCACTCAATCACTCAGTCACTCAATCACTCATTCACTCATTCACTCATTCACTCATTCACTCACTCACTCCCTCAACCATTCACTTATTCACTTCCGTTTGATTGCTCCGTGAAAAGATGAAAAAAGTCAAGAGTTTCTTGGTTGTTTGAGTTACCCACGACTAAGTTTGGAGTGTTTGATCATTTGGTCTCGCCACTAGCGGATGAGAAGGGGAGGTAAAAATTGAAATTCCCACCTCTTTGGCGATTTCAAAAAGCGGGTTTTGTTCCTTGAGGTGTAGGTAAAATAGCTTTCAATCAGCCGATCACTTCATTTGTTTGTGAATGCATCACAAAGACCAATCGACGAAAAAAACGATTGGTATTGAATTCGATGTCCCATTCACATGTAAGTCCCAAATATGCGATCTCATTTTCGGCTTGTGTTGACGTAATGATATTGAGTTCAATTGGAATTTGTTTCACCTGGTCAAACATTTTTTAACCACCAAATGTCACATTAAAAATGTTCAAAAAGCAATTGAGTTGAAGAGGGAACCATTTTCTCTGAATTGAGTGAATTGGTTTTTTAAGGCCATGATGCTTTCATCTTTTGATCAACTTTTTGCACCTTGTACCTACTAAGAGGTTATGCCTTAGGAAAGTCAGTTAAATGATCCATCGTTATTCGTCCGCTAGTGACCAACAGAGCGGTCAGCGGACTTCAGTAACGTACAAACTTCAGTAACGTACAAACTTCAGTAACGTACAAACTTCAGTAACGTAAAAACTTCAGTAACGTACAAACTTCAGTAACGTACAAACTTCAGTAACGTACAAACTTCAGTAACGTACAAACTTCAGTAACGTACAAACTTCAGTAACGTACAAACTTCAGTAACGTATAAACTTCAGTAACGTACAAACTTCAGTAACGTACAAACTTCAGTAACGTACAAACTTCAGTAACGTACAAACTTCAGTAACGTACAAACTTCAGTAACGTACAAACTTCAGTAACGTACAAACTTCAGTAACGTACAAACTTCAGTAACGTACAAACTTCAGTAACGTACAAACTTCAGTAACGTACAAACTTCAGTAACGTACAAACTTCAGTAACGTATAAACTTCAGTAACGTACAAACTTCAGTAACGTACAAACTTCAGTAACGTACAAACTTCAGTAACGTACAAACTTCAGTAACGTACAAACTTCAGTAACGTACAAACTTCAGTAACGTACAAACTTCAGTAACGTACAAACTTCAGTAACGTACAAACTTCACCTGCAACAAGTTTTTTCCCATGAATGGTACATATCCCATAATGCTTGCCTACTTTCTCTGCAGCTATTGACTACGGAACAAAGGATAGTTATCTATCACAATAAGCCGAATTGAGTTACCGATACTTCACCTGTTCACAGAAACAGTGAATTTCACCTGTTAGAAAAAAAACCTGACCTGACTATTGTATTTATTTATTTTTAACAAGCGGAAGAATGATAATCAGAAGTTTCTAACCTACAGTATCCATCCACCAGACGATAAAATTGGTAAGAGGCGCAGTCCCACGCATCCAGTAACATGTAAACTTTCTCAATTGTGAGGAAAACTGGGAAATTCCCCTCCGCTTCGCTTTCTCCTCCGTTCATGTTTCGAATCGGTATGCCAGCTTTCTGACGTAAATAAGAAATCACCTGCGATATTTATCGGACGATCGAGTGAAATCAGGTATAAATACTGTCAGATGTTCATCAGGTGTTCATTACGAATTCACATTCACGTACAAATACAACCACTAGTGGACGAGCAGGAGAATCTCCCGCTCTTAAAAAGTTTCAAAAAGTAGAGTTTGTTACTCACCAGAGTTTGTTACTCACCAGTCACCGGGTAGGTAAAATGGCGTACTTTCTGCCAATTTCCCCTGTTGGGAGAGATTCCCTTACCTTTAGAGGATCGGCTCGTCCGCCAGCGATTACAACACTGCGCGAAACGTCGTAGCGGCTAGTTAACGCTCTGTGCTGATTGGCCAGTAGATGTGACGCCCCCCCCCCGCAAGCAGTCTAACGTTTACATAACTAGCGGACGAGGGAAGAACGGAAAAGTGAAATTCCCCCGTCTTTGGAAGTTCCAAACAGTTGAATTTGTTCCCTAAGGTGTATGTAATATGGCATACTTCCTGCTAATTCCCCCCTCTTCGAAGAAATTCCCTCCCTTTGGAGATTTGGCTCGTCCGCCCGTGGTTCACATTGAATGGCGCACTAGCGGACGAGAAGGAGAGGAAAAAGTGGGATTCCCCCCTCTTTGGAGATTTAAAAAAAGAGTTTCCTCCCTAAGGTGAAGGTACAAACTTTGGGATGATTCCCCTACCTTTGGAGGTTTGGCTCGTCCGCCAGTGGAACGGCGAACTGTGACATTCTCTTTAACAATCCCCTCCAAAAATTAGAGTGGTAAAAATTTCAATAAACAAGTCCATCAATAGCATGAATCGATGATAACTCTCTGATTGAATGACGGTTACGTATGTAGATTATCTGACTCATGGACTGGTGGTCTGACGCTTTGTCGTTTCAGAGAATCAAGAAAATACATGACACAATGATTTACCCAGAGGTGCACGTGTGTCCAATCAATCTGGACCGAACCATGAATATTTGGTATTCCTCATGGTGTTTTGATAACGAATGGTCTGTATGATTGAC
>OZ038447.1:464735-488813 GCA_964036265.1 Daptonema setosum | reverse complement strand
AAGTGGAAGATGTCTTGCAGTTGGACAGTCCTGCAACGGCTGAACGAATCCGCTTGGCCTGCTTTGATGACATACTCAAACAGGTTGGCTTGGTTCAGTTTAGGTGATGTATGTGAGTAAGATCCCATCACGGGAGTAATATCACATTATGTATGTGAGTAAGTTCAAATTTTGTGAGATGGACGACATTACGGGAATAATATCACATAATGTGAATGAAACCACTTTGAGTGAGTAAAATAAAATTACAGTATGTGAGCCAGAACGCTTGATACGAGTAGGATCACATAAGTATAGTTCAAGTTATGGGATCTACTGTAATAATAGATGAATTCCGGTCCAACTAAGGAAGTGACAAGTTTCAAGTTCTTTGTAGGATTTCTAACCCACGACCTCCTGTTCAGTACACAGACGTACATACTAACCGCTGCACCACAGGCACAGGCACTGTCGTATGTACTTTAAGTTCATGAAAAGTATACTGTGCGAGTTCATTTATTGACAATTGCCAGTATTTCCAAGTGTGCACTGAATCAGTAAATTTACATGTAAGTTCCCTATTGGACGTTTACTGACTTAATGAAGATGATCAGAAACACCGTGTACATATTTTTTTAGTCCAAACACGCGGTTGAAAAAACTGCAAATCACACTGATTTCACATGGTAAACTTCACTTGAATTTCAGACACGTGAGCCGGACAATCCGAACTTGCAAGCACAACCGTGGATGGTCCAACTGTGACTTGTGATCATGACTCGCAGATGAAACAGAATTGCGTAAACAACAACTCATCGTGGTTAATTCTAAACTGCCTAAAATAAAATAATTAAAAAAATTATAAAGTTTACCTTAGTATACTGCTAGATAACTAAGGATGATTGATAATAATTCATCCATGTTACATAAATGTATCTACACAGATATAAATATTTATTGGAACATGAGTACTTCTTCCACTTCGTTTACAATCATTCACAGATTACATTCATGTTTTTAATATAAAAGTCACGTAAATTACGTTAATCCAATCTACTTCACGAACTTCTCAGGTATGTATCATTGACATCAATAATTTTTTTGCGTACGAATTTCCACATCGACCCAATTTTGTCACTCTTTCATATTGAATTTTTTTCGAAATTCATGACATCAATTCTGTAAGTTTTTTTATTTTGCCGTTATGAATAAAAACAATGTCAGGAATTTAATTTCCTTCACAGGTCTCAACTCATGAATCGAATAAACAAGCAAACATATGTAATTATTATATCTTACTTGTTCTTTAGTCACCAGGCTTTCCGGTACCGGACGGTACAAGAGAATACGCGATTTGAATTTTCCGCAAAGTTTTGAAACGGTTACCGGACAGCTGTCGTCAGGACATTTGAAAGTAATAAAGTAACGAAAGTATTAAAGAAAAAAAGTAATATAACAAAAGAATTCTGCCGGCCGAAATTTCTGACTGATTGACTATTGACTTACCACTTATCGGAATGAGCGAACGCGTGGGAAATTTAGTGAAAAAGTGAGTGAGTTATAATAATGTTAAAAAAGTAAATGTAGAAAAAAAAGAAAAAAACACCATATAAAAATTTAATTGCAATTTTTTTGGGTTTCTTGCAATTTGACTCACTCACTCAATCACTCACTCACTCACTCACTCACTCACTCACTCACTCACTCACTCACTCACTCACTCACTCACTCACTCACTCACTCACTCACTCACTCACTCACTCACTCACTCACTCACTCACTCACTCACTCACTCACTCACTCACTCACTCACTCACTCACTCACTCACTCACTCACTCACTCACTCACTCACTCACTCACTCACTCAATGCAATGTTCAAACAAGCTCTTTCTTTTCAATGACCAGTGTTTCACTTCGTTGTGAGCAGAGCATCGCATTTAACAGATATGTATATAAGTGCATATATTGACACAAGTTCACATTCTGTGCTTTTGTGGATATCAGTATCAAGATCATCAATTTGATCAATCACATTTCGTCAGTAAAACAGCTAAATATTAACTAAAAGCATGAGTAGTTATAATTTGATAACGGAATGAAAGCAAGTTCACAACCGTTTTCAAATGAGAAATTACTTGAAACATTGAATAATA
Organism: Daptonema setosum; assembly: GCA_964036265.1. NCBI lineage: Eukaryota > Metazoa > Nematoda > Chromadorea > Monhysterida > Xyalidae > Daptonema > Daptonema setosum. Next base: position 486,679 of record OZ038447.1, on the reverse strand, counting down.
ATATTGGACCTTCCCGATGATCACCAGATGTGTGTATCACATCACGATTGACAAAATCAGCATTCCCAACGAGACCACGGTGGCCAGAACGACGGCTGTTTAAGAGGCGGAGCCAGGGGCGGAGCCAGAGGCGGAGCCAGAGGTGGAGTCAGAATCGGAGTCAGGTCCGGGCTTATCGATCTGATGTGACCCCTTTGGCTTGTTGCACAGATCATCTGAAACAAAGAAAACGCGTGCCAAATGCAATTGATTAATCAGAGCTTTTATAATAGTTTAATTTTGTTGAATATTAATGGTGACCACTATACTGATGTACTGAATGGATATTACGGACGACTAGTCGCTATTTGGGTTGACGTGATACGTTTTCAGAGCCAAAGTATAACTAACGCCTTAAGGTTTACTTTCTAGACAACAATTCTACAGAAAATATAATTTTGGTATAAACGATATAGGGAAAAAACTAGTTCTTCTATTACATCGCTATATTTTTAAGTATGTACAACGTGTGTGTTCCGGTTAACGTTGACGAGATTCATACCTTTTAAGTGGCAAATGGTTCACAAAGTATTTTAGTACATTAACCGGAACTTATTGCACTCTGGAAAATGTTAACATACTGGCTCTCCAGAGTAAATATTTATATAGATTTCTACATACCCGTCGCATAGGCTATCAATAAAATTATGCTGACTGACCCGCTAATAAAATTTTCATAGCCCCAACACAGGTTCTGAATGCAAAGCTGCCCGCCACGCAGCAACTCACTAAAGAAACATCAGGCACATGCGCAGCTTTTCATAAGCAAGCATACTAATGCGTGTTACAAGATGTTCCTTCAATGTTTCATAAGTGAAACGTTTGGCCACGGTTTTGGCGGCAGAATGTATGTCTTGGCTTTAGCGGTGTTTGAATTAACATCTATATATTTACTCTGAAGTTTGTGAAGCGAAAGTTTACTAGCCTTGGCAGCAATATAACTTCCCATTTAGTTTAGCTTCATCCATTAGACTGCATGCTGGAATGCACATATAAACGACAACCGAATCTTTGAAAACCTAAATAAATCAATTGAAATAATAGTCTGATTAACTTTTGCTATACATATAAGAGACAGCTGATAGAGATTTCAGATGACTAGACAATTGAACTTTTACATGAATCAACTTGCTAATTTCAAACAATCTTCATATGTTGTATGTACAACATGTTTGTATTTACTCACCGTTGCACACTCGCCGGGTTGTCCTAGCCTTCTCTTTTCTTTCCAGTCGATGCCAGTCTTACGTGATGACTCTATCAGTATGAGTTGGTCGATACTCTAATCACAATCCAAGCGTTCATATGCGATGTTTTCTGTTCCGAAATAGCAATCAAGACTGGCCACCAAAGACACCAAACACAAGATGACGCAAATGGCGAACAAAACACGTCGGCAGGTCATTGTGGGTAGTCGATGATTCTTAGCCGGATTATTTCGCTGTTTATTTTGTAAGTTGACGACTTGAGGCAGTACACACGGTGAGGATAACAATGATGTTATGGTAGCAGTTGAGTGAGGTGTTGAGGAGATGTTATGACAGGTCACCCAGTTAAGGTGATGCAGTATCAGATCAACGAGTTGAGGTGTGTGCGTGAGTGGGAGAAACAACGGTGTTGATCAAGGAGACACGATGAGTCAGTGATGAGGCAAAGGTTATGATTTGTGGTAACGCATGTCAATGTGGTTCAACGGCAATTGAAGTTGAACGGTTAAACATAATTGACCAACATCCGAAAACTGGGTTGTCAGCCATTAATAAAAAAATTAGTTCCTTCGTTCGCCATCAACTGTTGTAGAGAACAGGATTATTCATAGAAGCGTTTCAGCAGTCAGTCAGTCAGTCAATTCAGTCAGTCAGTCAGTCAGTCAGTCAGTCAGTCATTCAGTCAGTCAGTCAAACGGTCAGTCAGTCACGCAGATTTACAAAAGCGACCCCATTTTCAACCAAAACGTGTACCATGCACCATTTTTCCCTTTCGACGAAATGACCACATTTACATGGAAATTCAAAGGAATCGCTTCGGTTGTCAATAAACATGTTAAAACATGACACCGTCATAGTAGTCACAATACTCAAAAACTATTAATAGGTAAATGGACTCAACTGACATAATAACGAATATAAAATTAGCCCCAAAACTCAAACTAAGCGGCGAATCCCAATAGGTTTAAGCATACACATTTATAATGGCTTTCGAGCCTTATATTTTCTCTAAATTCCTGTATCGGGTAATTTGAGACTTTCTGACGTCTGAAAAAATCAGAAATCTTCTCACCTCTGTTGGAAACCCACTATTAAGCCCCGTTCGTAATCACACCGAAACAACAACCGAAACAGAGACTGCAATCTAACCGAAAAACCGTTGAATTCTTTTTTTTCTGGGCCCACTCGGCTCGTCTCACTACTGTTGATTGTTTTGAATACTAGCGCGTGTTATAATGCATGCGCGTGTATAAGCCCCCGTGTTATAGTGCACGCAGTCCACTCGAGCTATTGACGTCGGTGGCTGACTATGCGAAAACTTTAACTTTATGAAAACTTTTCAGAGGGTTTATTGACTTCCTGAAAACATCAGATTTTTTTTTATTTTGAGAAACGGTTTATTTTGGGTCGAATTCAGCTCGGCGGCCGGGCGGCGTAATGCTTGTTTCTTCATAATGCTTTCTTCAGAATTTGCACGGTGGAGGGACCGAAATTAATCAATTTCTGGAGTAGAAAAAATCACAGACGATTTCAGGGAAGCAATGAACCTCCAACGACTAGTTTTTCGTCAATTAGGGTTTTTGTGCAGTCTGCCCCCGACGTGATTGGCCCAAAAAACCTGTGCTACCACGAAAATGAAAAAATCAACAGACACGCATTATAACACGGGCTAGATCGTAATATCACATGGAGACAACAAAAGAAAATTATTATATAGTTCCAACAATGCTGAAACTTTCATTTTTTGCCTTCAATCAGTTTCCCCCAAATTTTTTATTCAATTTATTTCTTCAAGTTGTTTTTGAAGTGGCTCACATTCTCAATCCTAAATTCAAACTGGCGCCCAAAATAAAAAACTGTGGTCATTTTGTCGAAAAGAACAATGGTGCATGGTACGCGTTTTGGTTGAAAATGGGGTCGCTTTTGTAAATCTGCGTCAGTCACTCAGTCACTCAGTCGGTCAGTCAGTCATACAGTCAGTCAGTCATTCAGTCAGTCAATCAGTCAGTCAGTCAGTCACTCAGTCATTTAGTCCGTCAGTCAGTCAGTCATTCTCTCAGTCAGTCGTTAGGGAATAGCTGAAAACGAGTTTTCTATTTGTAAACTGCGCACCGACAGTATTTCTGAATATATGTAACTTTTTAAAAGGATATATTTAAGAGTATAATAATATACGATAAGACAACACGTTGGTTTCAATGACTCATTTTTGAAACAGCCCGTATGTTGTTTCTGCAAGCAAAAATATTGCCCAAAACGTCTGATAGTAAAACATCAGACGATCAGTGTTAACACTCACGTCACGGAGTGGATGGAATAAACATTAGCCAAGAATTAGATAAAAAATAAGAAATTAGTTAAAGAACGAAAAATCAATGGATTCCAAGAACTATAGCTTGCAGAAACAACTACGGGCTTTTTAATCACTCAATCGTATCTGGGATAATCATATCTTCTAATATTACACCCCTTTTGGTCCACCGGATTGTTGCACACTAAAAACTTAACGTTGTCTGACTGACTGACTGACTGACTGACTGACTGACTGATTGACAAACTTACTGACTGATTAATAGACTAACAGTAGGTATCGCAGCAGCATACTTGCCAATAACTCCACCGATTACTCGGTCCCGGGCACTCCGTCTTGTATTTAGTGGGACTCGCGCAACCCGATCTATGTGCTTTACCTTTCAAGCGCTGGAAGAAATTAGTAAATCATGCGAAGGAATATTTTGTGGGAAAACCAAAATCCCAATAAACTTATTTCAGCGTTTTTTACGTATTTCGTCTAACGATGACCGTAGCAACCAGAAAATTTTCTCAATATGTACTGTGCGTATAGTACATAAGGAGCTTATTTAGTCAGTACCAGCATCAAATGCAAGAGAAACTCAACCCAGACGTACCTATAACTCTATACTATGAAATGCAACGTTCAATTCGTGTTTCTTGGTCTGAAACGTTAACGATTAACCAATCATCATATCTCAATAAGCTCATTATATCACAAATATAGGCCTCATAATTAATTATAAGAAATGGTTTAAAACTGCGAGAACCCATGGCATGGTCAGAACCAGATTCTCAAGTCTAGAACCAGATTCTCAAGTCCAGAACCGGATTCTCAAGTATGGCAATTCCTGTGCCACGTTTTGGATTTTTTATAACCAATAACGAGACCTATAGATGTGTAACACGACGCGTCACTACGGCTATTACTGGCTGCACGCTGATTGGTTGTGAATCATGTGCAGCCAATCAGCGTCGAGCAATTAATAGCCGTAATCATGCTTCAAGGGCATTATCCAACATGAATGAAACATCGATCGTTCGCGAAGGGACAAATTTCCCGATACAAAATTTCACTGTCGTCCTCCCTCTGTTTCAAGCATTCGAGTGACTCGCTTACAGTCACTGCCAAACTCAGCACCACCATCATCGTCCACGAAAGCATCATCGTTTTTCGGGAAATTTTAATATTTGTCAGGGAATTTTAAATATGTATAGGGTGGATAATTGGTTATTAGAATGGCCAAAAACGGTAATCCGGGTGTCCCCTATAAAAATGGATCTTGGGTTCTGACAAAATGTGACGTTTTTGAAGTAAACAAGAAAAAATTAGGTTCTGTAAATCCAAAATTCAAAGTTCAAAATTTGAATTTTGAATTTACAGAAAGTTTATTTTTCCTCTTTTTATTGTTCGCTTCGATTCCTTCAGAATCCAAAATAGACCACAAAATCCAAGATTTAGATTTATAGGGGAAATACTGATTACCTTTTTTGCCCATTCTAATAATCAATTGTCCACCCTATAGCTTCCTGCAAGTGATATGAGCTGGGTTGTTGATTCAGGAAACACGAAATCATCAGATTGTACATACATGGAGATGTGGATTCTACTAGTCGGTTACCGACTGGTTTTGTTAAACACTGGTTAAGAGCCTCGGCATATTTTAGAATACAAAATAATTAGCACAATGGATAAATCACACTTTCTGCAACACATTTTTTACACTATTGTTTTTCTAAGCCAACTGTTGACGAGAAAGTAGGTGCTCATAAATTTGCGTGTTCTAAGAAGATATTTTGAAAGTTGGGTGTACGTTTACATACTTATGTAGGTACGTACATTGAGTAAAATCTTCATGAACGACTAGACTTCTTTTATAATTCAAAAACTCACCTAAGCTGAGATATTTATTTTGTGGTTGTAACTAAGCCGTAATTTACTTACATACTAAATTTCGGCGATTATAAGTTCTTGCTAGCCGACAGTTGGAGATGAATTTGAAAGATTCATTTAGACAAACATTGTGGAAATAGTAACTGTACTCTTTTCGGTTACATATTTCTGAAAATCTTTCAGTGGCACTAATTCACGAATAACTTCCCGGAACGGCGAGTAGCGACGATTCAACGAAGCTGCAAAGCTAGTAGTTTTTCAAGATTATAATAGCAGCAAGATTTCGTCTGATCATATCGAATTGAAAGAACCTATTAAGCAGCTTTTCAAAAGTTTGGGTCAAGTTAACCAGATAATTTGATGCATGTACATAATATTGTAGACAGATTTGTCCGTTCATTGAATATTCACTGATTTAATTATTATCAGACGTACAGTTGAAGGAATGCCATCATTTATCGAGTGCAGTAGTTTAGCACGAAGATAAGTTTTACATACATATGGGACACAGTTCGTTTTTTTTCAGCTATAATAAACTACTGCGTGGGTACAGTCTATTTATGTAGCACCATTACATGTTGTTGTTGTTGTTGTTGTTGTTGTTGTTGTTGTTGTTGTCGTTGTTGTTGTTGTTATTGTTGTTGTTGTTGTTGTTGTTGTTGTTGTTGTCGTTGTTGTTGTTGTTGTTGTTGTTGTTGTTGTTGTTGTTGTTGTTGTTGTTGTTTGTTGTTGTTGTTGTTGTTGTTGTTGTTGTTGTTGTTGTTGTTGTTGTTGTTGTTGTTGATGATGTCGTTACAGGCCGGAGTAGCCTGGCGATTGCGCGACCTATTCAACCTCCAAGCATTGCTTCAAGAGCTCAGATTCTGTACACAGTTTTCTCCACAGAATACTGGCTTTTGATTGGAGTGTGTCTGGTCATATTTAGCATAATCATTACATTCCTACCGTATTCTGAGCTTAGTGCATGGAAATGGATGCAGCACATGCTGGCACAGGTTAACTTCACGGATCTCACTCACTCACTCACTCACTCGCTCACTCACTCGCTCACTCACTCACTCACTCACTCACTCACTCACTCACTCACTCACTCACTCACTTACTCACTCACTCACTCACTCACTCACTCACTCACTCACTCACTCACTCACTCACTCACTCACCCACTCACTCACTCAATCACTCACTCACTCACTCACTCACTCACTCTCTCACTCACTCACTCACTCACTCACTCACTCATTTGAGAACACAATCAACGCCCGGTCCGCCAGCTGGCGAACAATGTGTTTTCTGCTGAGTACCTCCGTTCTGACAATTTTCTCAATGTCATTGTACCAGAATTACCTGTTAACAATGCTGGTCAAGCCGGCTAATACACCTCACACGATTAATTTGGCGGACATTACCAAAGCCATCAGGGTTGGCTTGGTTTGTAGTTTTCCGTACCACGAAAATTTGATACAGTCATATAGGCCTCGTAATTGGTGATAAGAAAATTCAAAACGTGGCACAGAAAATTCCTTACTTGAGAATCCGGTTCTGGACTTGAGAATCATGTTCTAAGAAATTTTAAAAATGGTAAAACGTGGCACAGAAAATTCATTACTTGAGAATCCGGTTCCGGACTTGAGAATCTGGTTCCGGCCATGCCATGGTTTTCGCAGTTTTAAACCATTTCTTATAATCAATTATGAGGCCTATACATGTAGATATGTACATGATATGTATATGATAACCTTTTTTGCGTTATGTCAATTCGAAGTTAACACTTCATCTAGAAATACTCTGTTTTTGAAATCATGTAACGAACGCAGAAGAACTAACATGAGGTTTTTGTGCACTACATGAAGTAATGAATATTTCGGGCCGTAACTTCAACCGAGTTTATAAAACACTTATTGCAAACACTGTAAACTGCAAAATCGGTATTTAAACATAACCAGCTCATGTGCCATGGCATAATTTGAATATTAGAGAAGGCACGCGTTGTTCGTGAATCGTGGGTACCATGCGCCGAGGTCGGTTTAAGGGAGGTTTCGTAATTTTTAAGCAATCAAACAATTTGCGTAGAGTCACAGAACATAAATAGATCCTTAGTTTACTTACTTATATGTTTGAAACGATATAAAACTACTATCAGTCCACCTTTTACCTTTACGTAAAATCGATCGATTCTCTTCGTTCCTTTATAGTAAAAACATTTGACTAAATTGACTTCTTACTCTCTTTCTTATTGAAGTTTGGTTTTGAAAATGAAAGAACATGATGTATGCATACTATCATGAAAGTTACAAAGCCTTTCAGGTAGCATTAAGTCAAAACCAAATTCTGATAGAGAAACAGTCAAAACCGGCAATGATGCAATATTTTGCACATTCCTCCACTACCTTGATATCAGCTTGGGGTGGTTGAAACGTGTTTTAATGGTAAGAGTAGGCATCATTTATGTCATAAACAATGTTCCAGTTGAATTTCAAGGTCAAATACTGCGATATCCCCCTTAAACTGACTTCGGCGCATGGTTTCCACGAACAACGCGCGTCTCCCCTAATATTGGTATTTTGGCATGGCAAAAAAGCTGGCAATGTTTAATTGTGGATTTTGTAGTTTGCAATGATTGGATTGAGTATTTTATAAACTCGGTTTAAGTTACGGCCCGAAATATTCATTAAGTCATGGGTTTCGGGCCGAAAACCCTGAAGAACTGGTTGTCCGAGAACTTTTGGGCGCCACTGTACATGTAGGACCTCCATACAACTGTGGTTCTGCAAAACCAGCTAATACTATCCTATTCAGCTTCCCGTAGCCATTTGTAATTTTTTCCTATTTGTAGAAGAACTACTACAATGACTCAAGTACTTGGTCAGTTCAATCCATTCTTTTCAAACCAATTTTCAGTGAAACCTCTGGCAACTTTTTTAAGAAGAAACAGTGAACCGTTTCAGTCCAAAAAGCTGATACTCGACCTTTTGCATCCATCGTTCGGTTTCGCCGATTCGCTGAGAAGGGCACATGAACATGAATCGGGTGTTGAATCGTTAGACGATCTGAAGCAGGCACTGGCCGTGAATCCACCAATATTCAGCGTACTCAACGATACCACGGTTAATTCAAGTAGGATGTTTTATATACAAAATAGTTCTGGGATACTTACTCATCCACTATATTTTTGAAAACATAAATATGATCTTCTTATAAAATTGCATTATATTGACTGAACATTTTGTTTTCGAATATAGGATAACTAAGAATCATAAAACATAAATAACACAAGTCATTACAGGCAATAGAACCGGGCGTACCAGTGGCAAAGACAGTTGGCAGCTTCTTTGAGATTGAACGAGCGTTTGCACATGGTTACTGTGATATTGAACTAACAACTATTGACGGTCTGCCACATACATTGGTGGGATTCGCTATTTTAAAAGGTGATGTTGTTGTTGTTGTTGTTGTTGTTGTTGTTGTTGTTGTTGTTGTTGTTGTTGTTGTTGTTGTTGTTGTTGTTGTTGTTGTTGTTGTTGTTGTTGTTGTTGTTGTTGTTGTTGTTGATGATGATGTTGATGATGAGATGATGATGATGATGATGACGTTGCAGATCGCCCGAATTCAGAAGAAATACTCGAAGCCCTCAACTTGGCAATAATCGCCAACTTGGAAATAGTACACATGATACATGATGATTACGTTACGGTCATGGAAGAATGGTTTAACAGATGTCGGCATGAATATCGGCAACGTTGGGTTAATGATGTGGTGAGTATAAAACTCAATCATTCACTCAATCATCCACTCATTCAGTCACTTAGTGAGGCAATCAGTCAGTGAGTCGGTGAGTCAGTGAGTCTATGAGTCGCTGAGTCAGTCAGCCAGGTCACTTTGCAGGTCGGATCTCCGCTAGATATAAACCAAATGTCCGGTGCTTTTCTCCTCTGGATCACTGGAACCATCTTTGGAGTGATTGCATGTGTTGTAGAGCGGTTAAAAGTATTTTTGCACTAATAGAGTATGTACCTGAGAATTGATTAAAACAACAACAACAACAACAACAACAACAACAGCAACAACAACAACAACAACAACAACAACAACAACAACAACAACAACAACAACAACAACAACAACAACAACAACAACAACAACAACAACAACAACAACAACAACAACAACAACAACAACAACAACAACAACAACAACAACAACAACAACAACAACAACAACAACAACAACAACAACAACAACAACAACAACAAATATGACGTACATGCAACAAAACAAACGTATCAGTGTCTTGTTGTTGTGTCTTTCTTTATTTTTACTACATTGATAAAATGAATTTTGCCCAAGAAACCTACAACGGAAAGCATCAATAACCTCTATAAACTAACAGATTTTTTTTCCACACTGTATGAGGTTTTCGCATGTTCAGTTTCTGTTCGCGACCTGTAACGTTCCCCAAACATTCGAAGGCGTAAAACGTCAATTGTACGTCAAACCGTGTATGAAAAAATGAAGAAATGAAAGTTTACTTCATCTTTACATACATTGTATCAACAGGTGGGGCAAAAAAACATACATTTTTGAAGTTACGGAAGAAAACCCAAGAAGTCGTGTTTTTGGGTGAAAAAAAACGGATTTTTTTAGTTTAACAAAATGACTTTTTTGGGTTACGAATTTCTAAATTTGAAAAGTTCCATAATATTAATAGAGTTTGCTGAGCTCCGTTCGGATCGGACTTGCTCAACTCTGGAATACCATATTAAGTGCTTGGAAAAAAGATCATGGCAAATGTCATAGCCGCCATTGACCCTGAGCCCGGGATTTGGTGGTTCAGGAAAATGATCAAATCGAGTGTACCATTCATTAATCTTTGATCAACAAGGCTTAACTAGTTGATATTTGATGCATTATTAATAAACTGAAATACTCTGTTAACAGTTTTTAAAACACAATAGCTCTTACATTTCAATTACCTTTTCGCTAAAAATACACGATCTTTCAAATTTTCTTCTGTAACTTCAGGGCAACTCCATAAAAGACAACTTAATTGAAGTGATTTTAAGTTGAAATATTGGCTTTCAAATGAAAGCAAAAATGATTAAATCGGTTGCTTATAGATCGAGATATTAACGTTCAACTTCGTATGTTTTTTTGGCCCACCCTGTATATAGTCTAAAAAAAGTTTTCCGAGTAAACTGTTACTTATTTGAAGAAAAAAAATTTCAACAGACTCGATATGACTATTGGCAAAATGTGTTCCCAAAAACATGCCCAGCTGATAGTGTGAAATATTTGAAATTTCATCAGATAAATGTTACATAAACTTGTATATGTACATAACAAACCACCCATTTTACCCACCTATTTCCCCTTCTATCATTTCTAAGAAGACCCAATATTCATACAAACAAACATTCAAAGTTGATAGATAATAAAGTGATCGTTTATGATCGGGACATTTTTCAGCGGTGTTAGTCATCACGGAAAGCGTGGAACCCCACCCAACTTCGGTCACACGTGCGCGTGTCTTACATAGTGCGTGAGTGAGTGACTGAATGAGTGAGTTAGTGAGTGAGTGAATTACTGACTGACTGACTGATTGACTGACTGACTGACTGACTGACTGACTGACTGACTGACTGACTGACTGACTGACTGACTGACTGACTGACTGACTGACTGACTGACTGACACACATACAAGAAAATTACACACGGAATGGTTGATTGACTGAATAACGGTCACTGAAAAGGGTTGATTTACTAAATGAACGGTTTTAAAACGCTTTGCCTGAGAAAACCTACAGGTTGTACGGGGTTTGCGGCCCAAACAACGATCTCCTGGTTTATTGGGGTTTTTGAAACCCCTAATGATGGTAGTTATGGAGCCAAAATATTTCGGGCCTAGAAGCACGCTTTCGATAAAAAATTGATGTTCAAAATTCGAAAAAACTCAATTTTTCTGAAAAAAATTTTTTGTCCAATTTTGAGCGATTTTCGGATCATAACAATTTATAGAAACGTGCTATCAAAATAAAAATTTACATGCACGTTCTACGTTTCACTGCGGTCATTTTGAGCTATATTTGAGGTTAATTAAAAAAAGTTTGATTTCAGTAATTCTTTGATTATATCGTCCATTCACATCAACATGGTGTCAACTTTGACTCAAAATTCTCGAAATGGCCTCCACGGGAGAAAGTTGCCGTATGCGGCAATGGATGGGTCATTGGTCGGTCATCATCACCCCATGAACCCACCCCCCCCCGCATCGACCTGTAGATCGGTGAAAAATTTGATTTTCTAAAAAAATGTGCGAATTTTACTGAAATTTTGCTTTTTTGTCATGATGTGGGGCACATAAAAATTTCTGACGGCGTATCTCGTTTTAGTAGGTTTGTCTTATGATAGACAGGTTTGTTAGCTACAATTTGAGCCCAACAGAAAAGAATTTGATCCATTTTTGAACCATTTAAAAGGGCATACCACCATTCGAGATCGACATTTTGCTGGTACCATTGTAACGCCTTACCGAAGAAAACACGTTTGGGAAGTAAATGTGGTCTGCCTTATCAAAATTGAGTTCCAAAGTGTTTTGTAACCTTCCAGGATATTGTATTAACACATTATGTCAGTTTGGTTCAAAGTTTCTTAAAACAGAAAATATCCGGATTTATCGACTTCGGCTGGAAGGCACGCGTCACCAACCGATCTGGCCACTTTAAACGGCGGCCGTCAGCGACAGAAGCATGCTGTCAATAAATGAATAACAGGATATGAAAGTAGATCTAATTTCACGTGTTTTAAGCTTTATTTGACCATATTTGATCAAATCTTCAATATGTAAATCAACCCTGAAAATTTCTTCAAATTAATTTTTTTCTTGAAAAGTATTATTTGAAAACATGAAAGTCAAAATAAAAATCATATTTATCTAGACAAAACAAGTTTAACGCATGATGCCTTCATAATGCAGGTTCAAAAAGTTCTTATGATACCCCTGCTAATATGGTCCATGTTTTCAAGCTACGGCCTATTTTTGGCGAAAAACAGTTGGTTTTCCTCTGTTTTCCGTTCATGGCCGATCGTTTGTCTTTGGATCATGCATGAAAATACCTCCCCTTCATATGGGAAATGACGATATTAGTCAGCCTTGAAAAGATCACAAATATGATTTTAAAAAAATTATCGAAACTTCAATTCAGCTTACTTGTTACGTTGTATGTGAGCACTCTTTTCGGGATTCAAATCAGACTTTAATTACTATACTGTTGGTTGGTAATAAATACGTCCAAAATTTCATCGATCCTACTAAATATGTTTGAAATGCGTGCTGGAGTGATTTTCTACTTACTCTTACTTGCCCTTGTACAAGAGTTTGTAGCACAGGCATTCTATGGATCCAATACTGCTTGAAACAAACGGTTTGAAGCAAAGTGACAAACAGTTTCAGTCAGCATTCGGTACAATTAAAACGTAAAAAATATATGTATTCACTAGTTAATTCCAGCACTTCCACTTTCAACTAATTCCCTTTACTACTTTGACAGTCACACTTGTAGAATAGCAAACCCTGTATAAGGAGTAGAAGTCATAGGGAACTCATTTAGGAAGTCATTTAAGAAATACAACTAGGAAACATGTAGATGGAGATTTAGGTTTTCAAGACGCAAAAAGATTTCAAATCCCACTCGTTAGTTAAATGTCTGTCTTTGCTGCATTATGTAAAAGAGCGGTCGGTGCAGCGTGTTATGTTTTGTAAAACTAACTGTTGCCATACACATCCTAAAATTGAATTTTTCTCTCACTATAAAGGGAATATGATGATAAAATTTTTGGGGTATTGAATAGGTTCCGGCGCACCCGTTCAGTCCGCAAGAATAATGAAAAAATTGTTCCTACCCATGAAACATAACCACCACTACTTGTTTATAGACGGCGTACGTTCTCGTCATTTTTGATATGAGTTCTTTACATCTGTCGAACTGTAAATGAGAGAAAGAGTTAAGCGCTATTCAATTTTATTTGCGTCTCATCATCGCGTGAGTCTGGCGCGATCAGTCACAAATTCGCGTGATTTTGCGATAGGTACACAATTTGGATCTGCGATTTTGCGACTTATTGCGCGCGATGAGTTGAACTTAAGTATGAATAGCGATGAGTTGAACTTAAGTATGAATAGCGATGAGTTGAACTTAAGTATGAATAGCGATGAGTTGAACTTAAGTATGAATAGCGATGAGTTGAACTTAAGTATTAACCGAATGTGTATGCAGTTAATCAAAAAAACGTTCGACTAGTAAATTACCACAAAACATCATAAAATTTGCAACCAAGGGCAAGTATGAGTAAGCGGAAAATCATTCCAGCAAACATTTCAAACATATTGAGTAGGATCGAAGAACTTTTTGACGTATTACTTACCAATCAACAGTAAAGTAATTATAGTAGGAGTCACTGTTGAGGGCCTATCACTAATAAACTCGTCTCATTAGAAACTCGAAAAGAGTGCTCGCCTGCAACGTAACAAGTAAGCTGAACTGAAGTTTTGATGATTTCTTTTTTAAAATCATATTTGTGACTTTTTTAAGGCTGACTATTATCCTTATTTTTCTAATGGAGGGGAAGGTATTTTCATGCATGATTCAAAGACAAACGATCGGCCATGAACGAAAAAAGAGGAAAACCAGCTATTTTTCACAAAAAATAGCCCGTAGCTTGAAAACATGGCCATATTATAACTGAGTTTCGAATATTTCGCGACAAAGACGACAAATTTTAAGTTGTTTTATAAAACTCTTGCCACACACCTTAAATTAAAAATTTCAAATTAATGTGCCTGGCAAATTTTTTACAAAAAATACTGTGCTTGAATTTTTTTTACAGAAAAACTGTCCCGACAATGTCCAAGAAACTGTCGCGAAGTATTCGAACCTCAGTTATAGCAGGACCTATCATAAGAACTTTGTCTAGATAAATATGACTTTTATTTTGACTTTCATGTCTTCAAATAATACTTTTCAAGAAAAAAAGTTAATTTGAAGAAATTTTCAGGGTTGATTTACATATTGAAGATTTGATCAAATATGGTCAAATAAAGCTCAAAACACGTGAAATTAGATCTACTTTCATATCCTGTTATTCATTTATTGACAGCATGCTTCTGTCGCTGACGGCTGCCGTTTAAAGTGGCCAGATCGGTTGGTGACGCGTGCCTTCCAGCCGGAATCGATAAATCCGGATATTTCCTGTTTTAAGAAACTTTGAACCAAACTGACATAAAGTATTATTACATTATCCTGGAAGGTTACAAAACACTTTGGAACTTAATTTTGATAAGACAGACCACATTTACTTCCCAAACGTGTTTTCTTCGGTAAGGCGTTACAATGGTACCAGCAAAATGTCGATCTCGAATGGTGGTATGCCCCTTTAAATGGTTCAAAAATGGATCAAATTCTTTTCTGTTGGGCTCAAATTGTAGCTAACAAACCAGTCTATCATAAGACAAACCTACTAAAACGAGATACGCCGTCAGAAATTTTTATGTGCCCCACATCATGACAAAAAAGAAAAATTTCAGTAAATTTCGCATATTTTTTTAGAAAATCAAATTTTTCACCGATCTACAGGTCGATGCGGGGGGGGGTGGGTTCGTGGGGTGATGATGACCGACCAATGACCCATCCATTGCCGCATACGGCAACTTTCTCCCATGGAGGCCATTTCGAGAATTTTGAGTCAAAGTTGACACCATGTTGATGTGAATGGACGATATAATCAAAGAATTACTAAAATCAAACTTTTTTTAATTTACCTCAAATATAGCTCAAAATGACCGCAGTGAAACTTAGAACGTGCATGTAAATTTTTACTTTGATAGCACGTTTGTATAAATTGTTATGATCCGAAAATCGCTCAAAATTGGACAAAAAAATTTTTTCAGAGAAAGTGAGTTTTTCAAATTTTGAACATAAATTTTTTATCGAAAGCGTGCTTCTAGACCCGAAATATTTTGGCTCCATAACTACCATTATTAGGGGTATCAAAAACCCCAATAAACCAGGAGATCGTTATTTGGGCCGCTACCTGTAGATTTTCTCAAGCAAAGCGTTTTAAAATAATCTCCAACAAAACAGATATTTTTCATGATAAAATGTTTCAACTCCACCGCCAGAATATTCCTGAAAAATCTGATATTACAAAAATTCTTGATTTATAATATTATTAATTTTCTTGCAGACTCATGGTCATATAATATTTTTGTATGTGTACTCGTGCTTTTTTATGTCCTGGGCCTGACCCTAATGAAATGCATGAATGAATGAATGAAAGAATGAATGAATGAATGACTGAATGTGGACGAAACTGCCGAATACTGTGGAAGACGGGAAAACTGACCGGCCCATCGATGAATGCGCCTGACTTCACACCCAATAAAACCTTTGACAAGATGGCCGAAAAAACGTAAGATATGGTCAATATTATCAAAAACGTCAACTCTCGCGTCTTCATGTGAAACATGTTATCATAACAATACTCTGACTGACTCTCCTTTGGTTTCTTTTAGGGTTTCATTGGTAATCATGCATACCTACTTGTTTGTTTTTTTTTCAAAATGATAAATGTTCTTTCTTTTTTTGAGAGAATCAGTACAATTTAAAGTTTTTTGTTTTCGGTTTTGAACAACAATCAACGAAGTCAGTCTTACACATTTCGTATTATTCTCCCATCTGCAGTATGTAAGTAAACGATGTTAGAACAACAGTTAGAATGACAGTTAGAAATGTTAAAGACTGTTAGACATGGAAAATATTGTATTATTATGTTTTAAATATTTTAGGTTTTCTTTAGTTTTACGTTGAAAATAACACCGTGTCAACAGCAGCCATGAAGTTCGACCAAATTGGTGTATTGTTTATAATCGGTCCGTTGTTAGAATCGACTCAAGGTTAGTATCAGTCAGTCAATCAGTCAGTCAGTCAGTCCGTCAATCAAACAGTCAGTCAGTCAGTCAGTCAGTCAGTCAGTGAGACAGTCAGTCAGTCGGTCAGTCAGTCAGTCAGGCAGTCAGTCAGTAAGTAAGTCAGTAAGTCAGTCAGTCAGTCCGTCAGTCAGTCAGTCAGTCAGTCAGTCAGTCAGTCAGTCAGTCAGTCAGTCAGTCAGTCAGTCAGTCAGCAAAACCTGTCATATATAGCAAACACGAAAGAAAGTATTTTCGTGCTCCGTTTCAATATGAAGGAAGAAACTTATACAGTGAGAGTGCTGTAAAACTGAATTCCAATTTCAGCGATCGAATGTTACGACTGTGCCACCGCTGAACTTGGAGCATCGGCGGTTAGTCATTATAATCTGGAAAGAGTTAATCGTTATTCCGAAATTCGTGAAAAACATAATATAAACAATTCCAACTCATTAAGCGTTTAGTAAAGATTTTCAGATTAAAATATAATAACACGATATGTAATATATAAACATCGTATAAACCACTTAAGTGGTTGATTATAAGTGAACAAAACGAAATTATAAGTTTCGTATTTGTTATAATAAAAACTCAGAAATAAGCTTCATAAATGGTTATAGGAAGAAATTAATTCGATTTACATACACTAAATCGCTCTGAATAACGTTTCTATGACGATTATGTTTTTCACAGTAAATTGGTTACAGATTTCGGTGCTCGATTGTTTGTTTCTTGATTTGATACTTTTCCGTGTAACACTTTTGACATTCATGAATTGAGTTCCTGGTACATTTACTACATAACATTTCCAAAATCCAGATCTCCATACTTGGCATAGTTTTCATCGTAATGGGCTTAACATGAAACAGCCCTGGAACATACTACCCTTTCAAATAACTGTCAAAAAAAACAGAGCACGTACACAAATCGCAAAACTGAATGACAAACCGGAACAGATTGTCAGTGATTCATGTTTTGTGCTCCGTATTATTAAACTTGACTTCGTATTATTGACTGACTGACAGACTGACTGATAGACAAGTTGTCACCAGAACTGACTGACTGACTAACTGAATAACAGACTGACGGACTGGCTGACTGATTGACTGGCTGACTGACTGACTGACTGACTGACTGACTGACTGACTGACTGACTGACTGACTGACTGACTGACTGACTGACTGACTGACTGACTGACTGACTGACTGACTGACTGACTGACTGACTGACTGACTGACTGACTGACTGACTGACTGACTGACTGACTGACTGACTGACCGACTCACTACTCTTATATTTTTCAGTTTTTCGTGGACACCCCGACCACCGGTGCTCCCATACGCCCGCAGTCAATCGGCAACGAATGTTGTAAACCGGATGCCAGTATAAAAACGGTGCAATGTACCAAAGGATGCTTCTACGGAATGTATCGCATGTTGAACTTCAGTCATAACGGGCTGGGTTGGTCAGGGAGTGAATGAGTGAGTGAGTGAGTGAGTGGATGAGTGAGTGAGTGAGTGAGTGAGTGAGTGAGTGAGTGAGTGAGTGAGTGGGTGAGTGAGTGAGTGAGTGAGTGAGTGAGTGAGTGAGTGAGTGAGTGAGTGAGTGAGTGAGTGAGTGAGTGAGTGAGTGAGTGAGTGAGTGAATGAGTGAGAGTGTGAATGAGTTTCTGGATGACTTGCAGTGTCCTCGCAAGGCTATTGGCGTGGATGTACAACCAATCAACCGACCAGTCTTGTTCCTGTGCTGCAGGACGATTGTACAAAAAGCTTTGTAAAGCTTCCTGAAGATGCTAGTTAGAAGGATGATTCACTCACTCACTCTGTTACTCACTCACTCACCCAAACACTCACTTACTCACTCACTCACTCACTCACTCACTCACTCACTCACTCACTCACTCACTCACTCACTCACTCACTCACTCACTCACTCACTCACTCACTCACTCACTCACTCACTCACTCACTCACTCACTCACTCACTCACTCACTCACTCACCTACTCACACTCACTCACTCACTCACTCACTCACTCACTCACTCACTCACTCATTCACTCACTCACTCACTCACTCACTCACTCACTCACTCACTCACTCGCGTAGACAACATTCAACGTGAGAGATCTGGGCAAATGTGCGCCTGTTCACAAGATCGATGCGCGGGTGATAATCAGTTACAACAGAATTGTGCGTTTTCGTATCCCACTACCACAGCCGGTGTGTGAGTGAGTGAGTGAGTGAGTGAGTGAGTGAGTGAGTGAGTGAGTGAGTGAGTGTGTGAGTGTGTGAGTGAGTATATCAATGAGCCACGCTGATTCTGCCGTTTAGGTCCAACAACTTCCGGAGCAACGACAACTGCAGGTATGTTTCCATCTCTTTTTGGGAAGATTTTTGCTCTGAACAAGTTCTTTCTCTGAATTTCATCTCATTACGCTGAATTTCCTAATCTCTGGTAAACTTTATTCCTAGAACATTCTCTACGAGTCTGGTGAACTACTTTAATGTGGAAGGAAAATATGTTCTTCCATTCTTTCAATCTCACTTTTCCCCTGTCCCAGGCGTATCTACTACTAATGGGAAAGGCACTACTGGCACTGGCAAAACCACAACACTATCAGGTAAACAATGTCAATCAGTCAGTCAGTCAGTCAGTCAGTCCTTCAGTTTCTCTGTCCGTCAGTCTTCAGTGTCTCAGTCAGTCTGTCATTCATTGTCACAGTCAGTGAGGAATAGAAGTAAAGGTTTCAAAAATTGTTGAAATGGTGTTTCGACCAGATATTAAGACACCGAGGTAGAAGAAGGGTCTTGAGGTCTCATCAGTTAAGCAAGACCGAAAAAAAAGAGAGAGAAGCCAAAAAAAATGAAAAATAAAATTAATATTATTTTGATGATATGATCGCATTTGTATTTTCAGGTTATAAAACGTTGACAACATAGTGTTCAACAGATTAATAACCCTTAGACAGCAAATGGAGATTCGAGATTATTATTTATTATATAGAAGTCAGTCAGTTAGTCTGTCAATCAGTCTTTCATTCATTGTCTCAGTCAGTCAGTCATTCATTCAGTTTCTCAGTCAGTCAGTCATTCAGTCTCCAGTCAGTCCGTCATTCATCCATTCATTCATTCATTCATTCAGTCAGTCGGTCAGTTCAGTCGTTTGACTACTTTTTTATGTAAACAGTCGGCCAATTTGGAAATCGGCTAGCCGCTATACAGTCTTTCATTCGGTACACAGTTAGTATGTCTTTGTCCGGACTTCGAATCATTTAGTCAACCAGACAGTCAAACATTCAACATGTCAATCAATCTCGTTGGACCAGTCAGTCAGTGAGGCAAAAAAACAATAACATTAGTTGGTACGCATTATATTTCATCAAAATATTGGTAAAATATCGTGTTTCACAGTGAGAATTTGTCTGACGGCCAGTTTCAAAACTTTTCTTCCAACTGATCAGACAGTAACCACAAATGAATGGTGTTGCAGGCGGCTCCACTGGCTGGACGACACCTACGCCGGGCAGCACCGTATCGGGTCAGACCACGAGCACCACCATATCGAGCACCACAACCATGCATGCCTCAACACACAGATTAGCAGCTGGATTAATTGGCGTTGGGATTGTGTTGCTGGGAAAAAGGATTGTGGAGTGATTTTGAATTTTTTTCACAATAAAAAGTTTACTCTTATAAACTTCTGGGCTGATAAAGAGACTGAATAAACTAGAGAAGCCTGGCTAGTATCTAACCTCAGTTATACGTTTAGACCTCGGCCTCGGAACCCCCAGTTCGGTTCATAACTAATAATTCTTGCTGGACAAAAGTTTTCACAATCTTTTATCATGTAATTTAGTTGAGAATCTGGTTTGGAGTATTCCAAAACAAGGTCTGATTTTTCTCAGAACTTGAGAGTCTCGTTCTGATTTTACCAGAACTTGATTCTCAACTGCATTCGTTTTTTCTATGTTTCAATTTTTTCCTTATATTCGATTATGAGACCTATAAACACAAAGATTTTGAGGCCATCTGACTATTTGTAGTACTATCTGTGCTCCAAACACGTGTGGAAAAGCTAAAAAAAACCACTGATAAAAAGATTTGAATTTAGTTTCCTGATCATTTAAGAGGCTTGTCAATTATTTGATATTGATGTTGTAATTAAACTTATTAACTTTCTTTTGCTGATATGTTTTCTTTCATGAGTATGCACTCATGATGCGAAGCTTTATGAAATGATCAAGCCATTCTACATACATATGTATTCTATTTCAATCTAATTTTTTTAATATGAACTTCAGTGACTGTTTTAGTTGATACATTATATTTCTATGTTTTTATAACAGTTTTTCATTGATGTTAACAATTTCATTGATTCGGTAACTGGAATGAGTAAAAAATTATGACGAAGATTAGGGGCATGCATGTCGTTTGTATTAACTTACTCACTCACTCACTTACTAACTCACTCACTCACTCACTCACTCACTTACTAACTCACTCACTCACTCACTCACTCACTCACTCACTCACTCACTCACTCACTCACTCACTCACTCACTCACTCACTCACTCACTCACTCACTCACTCACTCACTCACTCACTCACTCACTCACTCACTCACTCACTCACTCACTCACTCACTCACTCACTCACTCACTCACTCACTCACGAATTGCAATTCATACTATTCCGACACCGGGTAAAACTCACCGGAACGCAGAATGAAAAATGGACGTTGAAACACGAAACTTCAAAAAATAACAATAGCAATGACAAGATAAAATCATTTAATTGAAGATGCTATCATTTGACGGTGTTTGCATCGGTCACACACTCACTGAGTACAGGCACATTTCAAATTGATTGACTTATAAATAGATGTTTTATTCCAGTCGGGAAGCATAAAACAGAATCTCATGGTCATTTATTTGCTGTTTGCGATCCTACATAACCTTTTTCAACGCTAAACATATGTCAGTCTTGTTTGTAACCGAATGAAACTTTGTAAAATCAAATAAATATAACTAAACCGAAACTGTAATACATTGGCTGAACGCCTTCTTGTTTATTTTTCTTATGTTACCACGAAAGAAAACATGATGGACCAATGTTTCCGAAATATAACTGAGGTTCGAATATTTTGCGACAAAGGCGACAAATTGACAGATTTTTTTATAAAAATCTTGCCACACACCTTAAATTGAAAATTTGAATTTAATGTGCCTGGCAAAATTTTTACAAGAAAACAAACAAAAAATAGTGTGTTTAAAATTTTTTTACGTAAAAAACTGTCTCGACAATGTCCCGGAAAATGTCGCGAAATATTCGAATCTCAGTTATACGTTAGATCGTTTTAATGCCGCCTAGAGAAAATACCTTAACTGTTATGTACATACATCAACTAAGTATTTTAAGTATTATAAACTAATAATGATAGGTTTTTTGATTTGAGTAGATGGACGTGAATCTTTTTACATATGACGTGTAAAGTCATCAATAGAAACCGTTATAGCTCGGCAAATAAAAAGAAGTGAGTGAGAGTA
>OZ038447.1:447839-460339 GCA_964036265.1 Daptonema setosum | reverse complement strand
ACTCACTCAATCACTCACTCTCTCTCACATCGTCGGTGATGATATGTTTATTTTGTGATCTTCTAGAAGAATATTGCTTTATGAAGAACTATGTTGTTTTTGTCTGTAACCAAAAACTGATGCTGGTAAATCAAAGACGATTGCGATGTAAAAATGGTCTGATATGAAGAAAAACGGCGGAATCGGCTTTCTTGTTGTTCATTTACATTCAGTATTACGGTATTCCCTTTTTTACTGAATACTTCTTATTCAGATTCTGTTATCTGGGCGAACTTACTCATGTGATTATAATGAATGCAAATTCACTCATGTGGTTTTATTTTAGTGGAGAGTCTATAACAAACATCTGAACATTGTTTCATATCACCATTTTTTGTAATAAACGAAACATTTTAGTAGAAGACGTTTAAACAATCCAATAACTCACACCCCGAGCAGTAGAAATTAGCGAAATGAGTGACGCGCATGTTACGGGGTATCTTTCCTATTCCGTTGATAACCCATCGTAACATTTCAACTTAACCCTGATATTAACTTAACTTATTAGCTTAACCTTATGTGTGGTATAATTACAAATAGCCGGAATACCGAATGACTTATTTGCCTTCTTTGGGCATTCATAAGTCCCATGCATATTATAAAATAATAATGTGAATAAAATACTTTAACTGCCTTAATAGAAGTAAGATAATAATTAATTTAGAATGGTAAGTTACAAAGGAATTACTATAACCCAAAATGGAATGCTTTACATTCATGCTGGTAAAATGCACTAAAATGGTCATGCCGACATCTGACAATTCTTGCGCCTGGATATCTAATGCAAATGGTGTAACTGCCAAATCTATGCTAGCGATATCCGCTGCAACGTAGTTGCCTGACTGACGCGCTGCTGGACTGCTGGTGCTGCTGGCCTGACTCTCCTGAACTGAACTGACTGATGGTCAGTCAGTTGACTTTTGTATTGCTTAATCTCTGATGCTGATTGGTGGAGCGTGTTCACTCCACCTCTTTATATGCCATTATATGCGATTACTGTAGTTGCTAAGATTACTGTATTAATCCCCGTTACACTCTTGCTACTTTGCCGAGAATCAACGTCCTCGTTGATTAGGTGCTATTATAAAATGCATGAATGTGAAACTTATGCGCTACAATTATAATGAAATAAGGCAATTGAAGGAATATGTAAGGCATAATTATGTAAAATATGAAATTTTTGAAACGTAATGCTAAAGTTGAAATTTTTGAAATGTAATGCAAATAAGTTATGATAGTTCAATATAATAATCAATATTTCACATTTGCTCGATGTAAGGATGCTGCGGTTGTTGCGATGGTTGACTTGAGATAGTTGAATGACATGAGATAGTTGTGTGATTGATAGAGATGTGTTGATGTTGCTGTTGTTGGATAACATACAAATGAAATCACGCACTGAATAATGATGATTAAAACATAAAAACATGTTTATGATCATTACATAAAAAGTATACGATACAACCGAACCGATGAATACAAATACTGTAACTTATAATGGCCGTACTGTACAGTGCGTTCAACTAACAATATTAAAGAATGCAATGTTGGAAGTGATCATAAAGGGTGCAAGCTTGCTCGTGAATGTGCCATTTTCATCTAACGACGGTGGTGCCATGCTGAAATAGCAAATAATATATTAAGGTGCCACGATTTTCTTATGCCATTTAAAATGGTTTGATCTCAGATTGAGCTGTGGAAAACTGACAAAAAACTTGACATGGTATGTTGCAGCGTGCTCTAAATTGTCAAAACTTAGCAGTTTCGGTCCATGTTGGGTGACCGATGCTCTTTTAGTTGCGTCAGGCGTTGTGCCAGCTTTGCGAATGTATGCAGTGTAGGTTATTTCGCTAGCGTTTACATAAGATGCCAGAGTTTCTGATATGTGCTCGAATCTAATGCAGAGGTTATGTGCGCTGGTATAAAGTTTAGGAGTTTTAAAGGAATCCAATAATGTTTTTGCCATTTGCATAAGAACGGGTTTGGTCTTTGGTTTTACCCGATTAAACTGGTTATTCATGGTTTTCTGAAACCTATTATTCACTTGCACGTGATGTTCCAGCTTACCTTGCTCGTGGCTTTCTTCATCCTGTGGCATGCGGGTGTTCATGGCAAGGTTATTCCGAGCATTGAACTGATGACGTTGCTGGCGAAATTCAGCCAGTGCTACTGCTCGATCGCACGGGGTCTCCCGACAGTCACGAGCGATGTGACCAAATAGCCAACATCGCGCACATTGATTCGTATTCGCCCCCATAGTCAACCAGCAATCCATATGCGGGCGTCCAATGACTGTGGCAATGTATGCCGGCTGTAATGTTTTTTTTTCATCATACATGAATTGGTTCCATTTACTTTCTATATGTAATATATATACGTGCTGCTATGTATAAGCTTCAAGCTATTAGTGACTCATTCTTTACTCAATATTCATACATGTGCTTGCATTCAACATAAATCCCTGTTCCAAATTTGCTAGAACTTTTAACATTCCAATGTTTCTCTCACCTTGCTGTGTGATGTGCGTTGCTTAGGTTTTGGCTCGTACACATACCCTTGCCCGCTCGATTGACGCTGGGACGTCTGTAAATAGTGAATTATGTAAATGGATGTCTTAATTGTCATACTTAACCGCACCTTTGCCTTCTGTTACATTTTTCTTGAATATGTGGACTAACTGGTTGATTGCGTGTGCTGTGCTGTGGATTGCGGGTACTCTGCGGTTGTTGTTGTTGCATGCGAACTTTTTGCGTTGCTGACTGCGCTGACTTGAATGCAGATGCCTGGCGCTGGGGCGGGAACACGAAGGGTTCCTGTAATTATTTAAGAATAAGATTTTGTAGGAATGCTCATGTTGACAATTTGATATTTTGAAAACAGGCAAAAAAACAAATTTTGCTTGATTTTCTTTCATGCTTACCTCATGCTGTGGCAGTGGCGGGAATTGTTGTGCTTGTTCTTGCTGTGCCTGCTCCTGCTGGAGTTTTCTGGCGAACTCCTCATCTTCCTTTATTTGGTTGTAGTGCCGTTGCAGGCTCCATGCTGCTGCTTGCTGCTCGCTACTGGTGCTCGGCTGTGTCCGCATTTCATGAACTTGCATTTCCAAATCTCGGATTCTTTTGAGCAATGCGTCTTGCATCTCTTGTGCTGCTTTTTGTCTCTCATATCGGAGAACTGCCGCGGTCATCGTGACCTTATTGTCCACGTATGACAGTAATTCTGGCGTAAATACCGTAGGTACCGCTGGTCGGTGCTCGGTGTGTTGCTGTGATGGTGCTTGATGTTGTTGCGGTGCTGGCGCTTGTTGTTGTTGCTGTGCTTGTGGTTGTGCTTGTTCTTGATCTTTCTGTTCAGCCTGTTCGTCATTTACCGCTTGCTGGTTAGGTAACGTAATTCGTCGCCATACATTTGGTTGCTCGATGTTCACTGTCGGTGTTGTCATGCGCTCGCCCTTGCTTTCATCTACATTGAAGTCCATTGCTTCCTGGTGCTCGTCAATGGGCTCGTAAGCTTCGATTTCTTGATTTGTGACTTCTTGTTGCTCGTCAGACATCTGCAAATAAATAAATTCTGTGAGGATTATGAGTTGTTCCTAGGTCTCAAGTCATATCTAGTTTGCTTGCTAATGCTAGGCTCCAAAAATGTGACATGTTTTTTCGGGGGAAGTGCTTTACTAGAATCCATGTTAGTGTTTGCTCGTTTTAAATGCTCATAATGTACCCACTTCAGTTTGTTATTGCCACTGTCGATCTGAATACATACGTTAGGCAACTTGACTTGCAGTACTTTATGTGGTCCTGTATATTTGGCGCTTAATTTTGGGGAAATGCCCATTTTAGTTGCGAACTGTTTTAAATAAACCAGATCACCTTCATTGATGATGCTCCCTTTTGCTTGCAGTTGTGATCGCTCAATTAGCTTGCTATTACTTTTCTGCCAATTTTGTATTGCGTATGTCCAAGCGTCACTTAGGCGTGCTGAAATTTCTTGAGCATACGAAGAAAATTCAATGCCATTAAATGCTGGGTGGTAAGTTAATGCTGCATCCAGGGGGAGTCGACACTCATGCCCGAACATCATGCGGTAAGGTGTCATTCCCGTAACTGCGTGCTTACTATTTCGATATGCAAATAAAATATATGGAAGGTATTTGTCCCACTGCGATTGCTTATGCGTACAATAAAACTTAAGATGTTGTGTAATCTGTGCATTCTTCGATTCAACCATTCCATTACCCGCTGGATGGTAGCTAGTTGTGGTAATATGCTTGCTACGCATCAGCTCATGAATTTCATGCATAAGCTGGGATACATAATTGGCACCGTTGTCGGATACGACTACTTCACTGCAGCCGTAGCGACACATGATCTGCGCTACCAATAAATGTGCCGTCTGTTTTGCACTTATTGCCTGCACTGCGAAAGCCTCTGTCCAGCGGGTTAACGCGCACGTGTACACCATGATGTACCGGTTACCGTATTCCGTCTGCGGTAATGGACCAATACTATCACAATGCACGCGTGACCATGGTGCTAGCGCTACTGGCAATGGGTTAATAATTGCCTTTGGTGTGAGTTGCGTGCCTTTCATGCGATTGCAATCAATGCATTCATTACAAAAATTTTTCACATCTGTGTACATGCGTTTCCAGAAATAGCGTGCTCGGATGTTCATGTATGTTTTGTTGCGACCAAAATGTGCACTTAATATATGCTCGTGTGCTATCTTTAGTATATTTTTCTGCTGTGTGGCTGGTACTACTAACAGTGCAATGTTTTCCTGTCGTACATCAATAAAATGCAATATGTTATTATTCAATGCGTACAAATGCTCCGTGGCCAATATGCAACGTTGTAGCTGTGTGCTGTCTGGAAGCGTGCCATCCTCTAAATATGCTATCATTGGGGCCAGCTCCGGATCGCCGCGTTGCTCTCCTGCCCAGTCAACGCTAGCTGGTGTGTATGTTAGTTGATCAGCGAAACATACTGTATGCTCGTCTGGGCTCTGGTCCACTGGATTGCGACTTAATGCGTCAGCTGCACTATTAGCTCGACCTGGGTAATATTGTATGGTCAAATCATAACCTTGAATTGTCGCCGCCCATTTTTGCATGCGTTGCGTTAATTCAGACTTTTTCATCAGTGCTGTAAGTGCGCTGTGATCACTCATCACATATATTTGTTGGCCATAGATATACTGTCGGAACTGAGTTATCCCGTAATGTATTGCACAACATTCTAATTCCCATATTGGGTAAGTGGCGCGCTCTATTTTAGAAGTAACTCGACTACTGTATGCAATAGGTTGTAATTTACCGTTAACATTCTTTTGCATAAGTATTGCACCCAATCCATCTAATGATGCATCTGTATATAAATAAAAAGGTTGCGAATCGTAACGAGGGAATGCTAGTGCCGGCGGACTTGTCATTGCGCTTTTAAGTGAATCGAATGCTGTCTGTTGCTCGCTGTTCCATATAAAGGTTTTTGTTTTGCCAGTGACATCATTTAGTGGCTTAGCAATGCGGGCATAATTAGCGATCATATGTCTGATGAAACCAGTTAATCCCAAAAATTGTTTAACCTGCTTCGCGGTTTTCGGTTTTGGAAATTGCTGTACTGCTCGTAAAAATTTATCATTTGCTCGTATTCCCTCTTTGCTAATAACGAATCCCAAATACTCCAAATTTTTAGCTGCAAATCTGCATTTCTTCAACCTTAAGCGAATCTTGCTTATGCGCAATTTGTCAAAAACTTTTTGTAATGCCGCTAAATGCTCGGTAAAATTGCCTTTCGTGAAAATTATTAAGTCATCGAGGTAGCATGCACAAAAGGTTGTCAATCCAACCAAAATGCTATTCATCAATCGTTGATATGCGCGCGGGGCATTCTTCATGCCTTGAGCAAGGCGACGAAAACGCCAGGTTCCACTATGCGTGCTGAAACTAGTTTTATCTCTGCTCGGGAGATCTAATGGAATCTGCCAGAAAGCGTTTAATGCGTCTGCGGAACTCATATATTGCGCATCTCCTAATTTCTGCAGTAAATCTTGAATGCGTGGTAGCGGAAATGGATCATTCACTGTGACTGTATTAAGTGCCCTAAAGTCACACGTAAACCTGTGTGTTCCGTCCGGTTTTCTAACTAACACCACGCTCGAACTCCAAGGTGAGATTGATTTCTCTACGATGCCATGCTCTTCCATTAATGCAACTTCTTTATCAATAATCTGCTGGCGCGCAATGGGTTCGCGATACGGCTTCTTTGAAATGGGTTGAGCGTCCAAAGTGTTTATGCTGTACGTCATAGTCGGTGTTTCATCAATATCATACCTATGCAAAGCGAAAATGTCAGCGTTTTGCCGTAAAGTGCTAATTAACGCGTGCTTTTGTTGTTCGTCTAAATCTGTGTGCGTTAGATCCAGCTCGCTACTTATCTGTGCCCATCTCTCTTCTAACGTAAGTCTCTCCCGTTTATAATCACTATTGTGATTGACTGCATGCTGGTGTACTGTAGCACCATTAGCTGTCTCAATCATCGGTAACACATGGCCTATCCTAGAGTGTTTAAATATCTTAATTGGCGCCATAGTTGGATTTGCAATGCTCATAATAAAATGTTTTCCATCTTGGAGTTTAACAAGCGCTGGTGGGATAAATGCATCAGTTTTTTCCATAAATCTGGCGCTCGGTTCAAAAACTTGTTCCGTTTGTGCGCTGGCGTCCATAACCTCATTTATTATAACCTTGCAATACATATGCGTGTTTGGGGGCAGGATGACCGTTTCTGCGATGCATGCGTGATGAGATATGTTCAATGGAGCTTGTTGAATAGGTATTGCCTGTTGCTCACCAGTAATGATCATACGTTGATTTTTGCTATTCTTGGCAAAAGTTATGGGCATCAATCGGTCCACAAAATCAGTGCCTAATATTAGTTGATGGTTTTGTTGAAGTTCTACTATGTGTAAAGGGTGTCGTGCATGAATGGAATTGCCTACTGTGATGTCTGCTGAAAGAGTTCCTTTCGAAGACATGGCGTGATTACTGAGTGATCGAATTACGATGCTAGGTGGTTGAACATTTTGCGGATTGAGGTGCGCCAAATTCGGCGATATCATAGACATGCTTGCGCCCGTGTCTAGCAATGCAGATACTGTATGCCCGTTAACCATAACGTTAATGATAGCGTGCCAGCGGTGAGCTTTGTCAGGTGTTAAATCTGCCATACATGCAACATTACCCCACATTTTAGGCCATTGAGACTCTTCGTTTGCTATGAGTACGACTTGCGGAACGCTATTAGTGGAAGCTTTATTAGTTTGCTTTGTTTCTGGTTCAGACTGAACGCTATCTTTTGGCGGTTTTTCTGGTGTTTTGACAAATTTGACAGCAATTTGTCTACCTGGACTGGGTGTGCGTTGCCTGCATCTAGCTAACCGTCGACATCTTATATGCTTTATGCACTTACGAAAAAATTTACGTTGGTATGAAAAATATGCCAGCAGAACGATAGCTGATAGTATTAACACACATATGAGTGCATTTACAAGCAACTGTATAGGCCCGGATACTAAACCATTGACAGCTGATGATGATGCGCCCAATATTTCTGCAACTTCATGCCCAAAACCTTCATATATATGAGCTATGCCAGTGCCTGCTCCCTCTAAAGCATTCCTGATGAATGTTGGATCGACATGAGTTTCAATTGCTACTGTTTGTAAAACATTCACCTTTCTTTTGACTTCTGATAAATCTGTCAAATAGTGAATTGCAAATGCCAAAGGTAGATGCTGAGGGGTGTCGCGATAGGAAGTGCCAGCGGTGAAGGTTATTGGGGTCTCCTTGGTAGCCATGCTAATATGCCAAGGTAGATGCAATGGTTTGCTGTTCGAAATTGACTTTGCTATTGGATTTAGTTTGTGACATGCAATTATGGGCGATTCGTGTGTTATATCAAAAGAACCTGGTATGACGAAGAGTAACTGACTATTCCTTAATATAGGCATAAAAGAGTAACATGTATCATTGTATGTGTGGTTGTAAAAGATGCGATCGGGTGTTACTCGTTGGCACTGAGCCACCATGATGACGTATGTGTTGTTATGCATAGCCCAATAAGCATATACGTCGTTGCGCTGCAGCAGTGCTCGGATGCCCGATGTAGGCTGAATAGACATCAGCTGTAGCGTTATATGCAACGACCAGTTAGCCAAGCTACAGATCGCGGTATACTGTGCTAGGAAAAGGCTATATGCATAGCGTTGCAATGTATCATAGAGAAACTGATATTTGTCGTTATGCTCATCTGGGCTGGCTGCTGTGGGGTTGGGGCGAGTCCACGTATTTTGATGCTTATACAGCCAATGCAGTGCGTCGCGTTCGTGTATTTCAATATACATACGGTTTTGCCGTGTGGGGAGCCCCCGTGTACAGTGATATGATGTTTCATTGGCTGGTAGTGTGTAGCTGACTTGTAGACTGTGGACTATAATATGCGCGTGCGAGGAGAGCGTTGCGGTAAACTGACCTACAACATCATACGGACACGGATGTTTGCGATAATCAGTAGAATCCCAAATAACAATAGCCTCAGTAATATTGCATAGGCCTTGCGCTGGGTGGCACTTGCCTACTTGTCCTAAATCACTGTAAGAAAAATTGCTCGCTGGAATGGATGCTACAATGCCAAAAGAAATGACCAGATTATGTAAAACATTATCGCAATTTTGATAACAACAGTAGGGGTAGTTTACTGTGGATGTGTTCATGCCATGCCACGTTTTTCCAGTTAAACGTTTCATGTCGACCGTGACATTTGAATAGGTGCTGACTAAGGTACAATAACTCAGCGTGCTATTTTGTTGACACGACTCCAGTTGTTTGCTTAAATTAATGCATTCTGTAGCCGAGATTGCGCTATAATCTGTAGTTGTGCTTAATATTGATTTCCCGCCGACTAATGACATTTGAGAACAAATTTGCGTGCGTTTCATCTGACAACTAAATGCTGCCATTCTAAGCGGTGTGGTAGTAGGCTGATACAATGATACAGTTACGTTCTTAACTGTGCCGGCGTCAGGTAATGTACAATTACGCGCCTGTGGAAGGCTAAACGGAATTGCAGCTGTGTGGCTTGCACACTCGTAAAATGTCGCATGTTCCTCGTTGTTGGGTAGAGTAGAGGTGCTCGGCAGCTGGCAGATTAAGGTGAACAAAATCAAATAGCGAAATTGCATAATCCATGATGCGCTATTATAGTTACCGTATGTCTTGCGGGAACGCTGCGTGCTGTTTGTTGGTAAAGATGGCGAAATCTTATTGCAAACGTGTGCAAAATAAGCGATGTCATCGCATGTATCAATGTGCTCGCTGGGAGGATTGAACATGTTCTGAGGGAACTCTATGGATTCTACTGCGGCGTATGCGCGCTCATGGGCTTGATGAAAGTTACTGTTGTGCTCATATTGAGGTTGATCAGCAAAATTATTGCTACGGATCTGTGCTTGATATCCATAGTTTTGTTGAGTTGCTGGCGTGTAAGCTTGCTGATTGCGCGGGGTACTGGTTTGGTGTCGTCGCGGTTGGTTAGAGTTATTTGAATTATGACCACGATTGTAAGATCTGTTGGCGTGCGTGCGCTGCGGCTGAAGGTTCCTATTTTGAGATGCTTGCGGTGACGACTGAAATTGTCTATTAGTCTGCTGACTGTACTGTTGATTGTAATAGCAATTGCGTGCCAGGTGTCCTGGTTTTCCACACACATAACATCGGGGTGAATTAGTGGGAGGAGTGCCCTGCTGTCGCGGCTTATTATTCAAAGCTATTAACTGCTGTACGTCTCTGCTTAATTGAGCTACCTGTTCCTGAAGTTGTTCAGTGACTGACTTATTCGGTGACTGCTGATATGCGGCTAACGCTTGCACCTCTTGATGTGCTGATTGCATGCGCAATACATTTTGTCTACTCTCAATGCGCTGTAATAATGCGACCGTATCCTGAAGCGTGTCTGGCATGGTATCTACATACACCAGTGCCTGCTGTAATTCAGGTCGAACTCCCTGTAACAGTCTATCGCGTAGCACGTTAGTATTGGCAGTGTTGCCATATGCTTTGTTATGTAAAATGCTAAGCGCCTGTGCAAAACTAGCTGCTGATTCATTTGGCATCTGAGTTCGTTGAAAGAAAGAGCGTGCGGCCGCGACGGCCAATTCAGGTTGCTTGAAATCTGCTTGCAAGCGTTCGTATAAACTGCGGTAATTAGCTTTTACGTCGTCTGGGTATTGCTTGTACTTACTTTCGGCCAACCCTTTGAGATATAGGCGAATCAAACGTGCTTGCTCGTTCGCCGACATTCCTAATCCAGTGGTAACTTTATCATATTGCTCTAAAAACTCATCAATACTTCTGCTCTGCTCGCCATCAAAGTTGCCGATTTGAGCTAGCGGTGATACAAATGCATTGGACAACAAAAGTTGACTTGTTTGGGGGAGAACGGAGACCATCTCCTCTTTACGTGCGCTTCGCAACTCAGCTCGTAATGTACGGTTTTCCTTGTTTTTCTCAAGAAGAGTATCGTATGCCTCTTTTAGCTTACTGTTCAATTGGGAAATTTCGTGCTCGAAATGCGCTTTGTTAATCATACAAAAACTAAATACCGTACAATACGGATGCTATGCTTGCAGACCAGAATATGCGTGCCGTACAAACGAACGATAAAGTACTCAAAGTGATGATAAAAATATAAAGTTTGAAAAAAATGCATGAAATGATCACTAACTGTGATGATTGCTTCCTTCGGGTTACCGTGCACAACGACGAAAACGGCCACAGTTACTCGTGGGCAACGATGTTGGGTACCGGGTCGTCGGAACGGTGGAGTAAAGGAATTGAATTCGTAGATAGGACTGTAATAGTGCAAGTGCTCAAATCAAAAAATTACCTGTTTGTTATATGTGTTGAAAAGAGAACAAGCAAACTATGCCGAAGTGTAAAGAACCGGAGGAAAAAATAATTGGGAGAAAAATATTAGATTTTTGCATGCTGGGAGAAAACTGCAAATTTTGAAACACGACTTGTAAGTAAATTAGTTTATAAATGGATTTATAAACGCGCAAAAAATTTTACTTATTGATTTAGAACGAGTGGAAAAAGTTGCGAGCCAGCCAGTTTATTCCGTCAGTTAGTCAGGCTATCGAAAGGAATATTGACGGACTCAAAGAGTATACATATGTATGAGCGTATGTTATGCAAAATGGTGATCACGGGCCTATCGAATTCTGGGGATGTTGCCGTTTGGAAAGGCCAACACAGCACACCAGTCAGCTCCGGTCACGATGTGTTCCAGCCGATAAGCGTGCTTTTCAAATGTCGGATGAAAAGATAAGTTGCCTGATGCTTGTTGTTTTATGGGATTTGAAATTTGAAACTCTGGGAAAAATGTTTCTGTACCAAAACATTTGTCTATGTTTTAGTAACTGATTTTTTTTTTTTTTTTTTTTTTGCTTACATTCAAAGTTGTTATCTGGTGCATGCTAGAAATGTAGGTTGCTGTGCTTGTGTGGGAGGACGAACGGGTTGGGGGAGGGGAAGGGGGGGGGGGGGGGTGATGGGGATGTAAAGGAAGTGGTGGATTTTCACCCTGTTGAGGTAAAATGCTCGTATAATTGCTAATTCTTTCTGCAACCGGTTTTTTTATTATCATCCGCTCTCCAGGCGGGGACCATATTATGAACGCTCTCCTGGCGTAAACTCTTTAATTTGACTGTCTCTTGGCGTACTTCATTTCTTTGACGCTCTTCGAAGTCATCTTTTATTTGACGCTCTCCTGGCGTACCTGGGGCCCAATTATAGAAAAAAGACACAAAAAATGTGGGGAATTAATTTGCTATGTAGTGTAAGTACATATGTAGGGTTGATCAGGCCCTTACAAATAAAATTCCCTGTTCTTTTTGCGTTTGATTTTTTTAGATGGGTTTTCGTGTACTCTATACCACTTAATGTTATTTATTGTGCATGCTAAAAATGTTATTTATTGTGCATGCTACAATTTTTCAAAAGTTTCGTTCATTTGAGCCTGCATGCTATATGAATGATGCTCCGTTTTGTTTTGCGTTCTTTCATGCGTTGCATGCGTCTGCTCGTGGAGGTCAGGTTTCGACCGTAGTGGAGCCTCCACTTATGTTACGGGGTATCTTTCCTATTCCGTTGATAACCCATCGTAACATTTCAACTTAACCCTGATATTAACTTAACTTATTAGCTTAACCTTATGTGTGGTATAATTACAAATAGCCGGAATACCGAATGACTTATTTGCCTTCTTTGGGCATTCATAAGTCCCATGCATATTATAAAATAATAATGTGAATAAAATACTTTAACTGCCTTAATAGAAGTAAGATAATAATTAATTTAGAATGGTAAGTTACAAAGGAATTACTATAACCCAAAATGGAAT
>OZ038447.1:444098-447639 GCA_964036265.1 Daptonema setosum | reverse complement strand
CTCACT
Organism: Daptonema setosum; assembly: GCA_964036265.1. NCBI lineage: Eukaryota > Metazoa > Nematoda > Chromadorea > Monhysterida > Xyalidae > Daptonema > Daptonema setosum. The sequence goes on along the minus strand of OZ038447.1, from coordinate 447,633 downwards.
CACTCACTCACTCACTCACTCACTCACTCACTCACTCACTCACTCACTCACTCACTCACTCACTCACTCACTCACTCACTCACTCACTCACTCACTCACTCACTCACTCACTCACTCACTCACTCACTCACTCACTCACTCACTCACTCACTCACTCACTCACTCACTCACTCACTCACTCACTCACTCACTCAATCACTCACTCACTCACTCAGTCACTCACTCACTCATTCAATCACTCACTCACCTCGCCCACCCATAGAGTCAGCCAGCTGTCCTATCCGACTTGTCATCTCAAGCCCACACTCTTATTCTGATTTTAGAGTCCCCTTTACGCCGATCTTCTATAAAAAAGTTCGTATATTTTATACCGTAGGGACCCCAAAAGTTCGTTCAGACATTTGGGCCTCAAAAAGATCCCTCTAACCGTTCTCCATTCGGCCGGGCTTGATATCGTCCGGGTTTATAAAGCGGATCCTGTACAACAGGCACATCAGTACCGGTCTCCTGGAAAGCGATATGGGTTTCAGCATTGTTTACTACGATAATCAGTTATCTTTTTAAGTTGAATATTTTTCAAGTTTAGATTTTTTATATCAACTGGATGCTTGGTTTGTCATAAGATTTATACAATACAGAATATTCATATCATCTTCGATACCAACAAGCTGGGTGACCATAAAGTGTTTTGCACCAAACTTTTGATTCATATGTTAGTTTTATGGGAGGATACACATTTGGTGTATGCAAATATGTAAGTTCGTAGAACATGGAATTAGGGATTATCCATTATTTATAGATCATTTATTTGTGTCGACGTTGTTTTTTACTGATAAAGGTATAAAATTAACTTATGATGAACAGCTTTCTGTTGGAATATGGTTCGGTTGTGATTTTAGGAAATCTTTGTATAATTAAATAAACACTACTATTTTCTGATTGCACTGGATAACTATCGACGAATTTGAATGGACTGTTCATGCAGCATATAAATGTTTTTTTACAAATGTTTTTTTAGAGAAACGTCACTTCACATTTATCAGAAGCGTAGCCATCTTCCATTATGTTTGTTCCATATACTTCTTACAAGTCTAATTATCGTACTCGTCGATCGCTTTTTCACAAACGAAAATAGCATATATAATAATAATAGTTTATCATAATAATTTTTCTGATCATTCCTGCTGGAAATATGACAAACACACGTCAATTTACTCTCACGTACACTCAATGTACACTCATATAACATATGATCACAAACTAGGCTTTTCTCGAATCAGGTACCAAAACGCAGAGCATTACATGAAAAATTACGTAGGTAGCCGATGTTTGTTTTCATTTTAGGAACAGCACAAACCCCAACAAAGTTCACATGCTGGGGGGGGGGCAACAAACTTGTATGTTTGTTTGTATGACTTTGCGTTCCAAACCAACAGCGGACGAAAACGAGTGAAAAACATCAGAAACTTCGGTTTTAGGGTTACATTTCCACAATTTAATTGGGAATAATTTTTTAGAAAACAATATAACTCGAATTACATGTACTTAATTCCTTTTACAGTGAAATTCCCCTCTCATGTGGCTCACTAGTAATCCATACACACAAATGTCTTTGTGTGGGGTCCTCCCCCCGCCCCTCCCAACTCCCACCCAATGTTAAGCATCAGCGGAAAGGATAAATCCAATTTTTTGGGTCAATATCTAAATAAAGAAACGCCACAATTTGGCCAATTCAGCAAATCTTGAAAGACTTTGACTGTTTGAACTCCCCAAAATACTTGAAACGCAACTTTAGCTTTGGTTTGACGGAACCGTTCGACAGAAAAGAGCTTATCAGGAATTCTTTTGTGTATACGTCCCGGGGCAGACTAGAGACATCATGTATTCCATTATGGTATTATGGATCCAGGAACACTCTGGTTATGGAACCTGATGTGGCCATCGGATAACGTCCAGACATTGTGTTCCGTATCCTAACGGAATATGGAACATAATATGCCGATATGTTACGCATGATAACCTTACATTTATATCGATATATTCATTGTTCATCTTAACTTGCTATGTACATATCCTAATTAAGTTGTAATTTTTCTGCAGCTCTTCTAACGTGCATTTTCTGCCGAAATTCTTTCACTCATGTGATAAATTTTGCAAGCAGTTAGAATGTTGTTAGCATGCAATACGAAGCTAACCGAATGTCGTTATGACACCGTGCTACAAACTATTTGATAAATGTGATTACGAAATTTCTCAACAAAGTTTCCTGGAAAATAATTCAAATCAAGGCAAACTGATGTTACTAAGCAACCCCTGTTGTTACTAAAAAATGCGCGTGAAAAAAATCTCACATAAATACATTGACAGTTTGGTAGTAACTTATTCGTTGGTATTTGACAATTTTTATTATCAATCACAGTTATGAAGTTGTACTTTATTACTGAATCTCATGTGCCAGTTATCGACATCGCACCCAGTTTTTCCAAAATTATCCGATGTTCTGTCATTAGTTTTTTATAATTTTTTCTACACATAATTTCCTATATTTTCGACTCAGACCTGACCCAAATGTAACAAATAACCAGCAATATCTAAACGCAACGCCCAACCTATCGACAGCCTACAAACAATGACTGAGGTGGCGGCAGAGACGGCCGTTCCGCCAACGCCGCGTCGTCGCGAAGGTGGAAAGGTTAATTTAATTATAAACATTATAATTCAAATAGAATGTAAAAATAATTTGAAAAAATTTATTCGGAGTTAAATCCGGATTCCCCATCTCTCCAGTTTCGGATATTACGTCATGCACACTAATCCAAACGTATACAATGATAATATAGTCACCAATATGAAACATGAAAGCAAACCATGTGAACCGCTCACCATATGTTACTCATCTGGTCAGGTACGTCTGGTGAGTACACCAATTTCAGATTCAGTAGTAACATAACGGGAACGCAACAACCAATATGCACTTTTGGCATTGTTTATTAGTTTTCTCAACAAAATATCCACTGCAGCTCATGAAGTTGGCAAAGTGTAGGTATTTGATTCTTTCATCATCTTTGGCCAATGGTCATTACACACCATGTTTCACGGGAAGGAAATGCCCGAAGAGTAATTATTTACTTTAAAATGGGTATGGTCTTTATTCAGTAAAGTCTCGAGAGAGTTCAAGTTTAGACCGACCCATATTTTCCGTGATTCATACGTATAAATGTGGTTATTATGTTCAATTCAAATTCAAACAATCGCAGTTCCCTCCATTTCCATTACCCCATTCATCATATGTGCCATTACAAAAGGGTACCGTGCCAAATGTGCCATGCTTTCGAAATATTTCCTTTTATATCCCGGAAACGCTTCGACTTATTTATCGAACGGTTATTTATTCTCTAAGTATAAATATAAATTCAAATACTGTATATATATAGAATTTGTGTTTATAAATAACGCGGAAGTTATCCACTTGAAACAGGTGAGACACTTGCATGAGCGAAGGATCAAAATGAGAATAAAGTACTGAGGAGTTACA
>OZ038447.1:414098-439098 GCA_964036265.1 Daptonema setosum | reverse complement strand
CTCAAATCACAGATTGATTAAAATAGATGAGCCAGAGTGCTTCGAGTGAAAGTCACATCAAATTATGATTTTTTTTCTGCCCATAAAACGTAATAGAAGCAAGTGTCACCTTGTCTGTTGATGCATGGATTATCAGTAGATTTTTCCTTAATATGTAACCTAACCGTCCTAACTGCTAATAAAGTTGAACAAATCTAGTGGTAGTTTTTTTGTCAAATAGTGTATTTTGTTATGTTTGACATAAATTTACGTGTATGGTAGATTCATGATATAAAATAAAAGAATAAGGTGTTACCATCATTACTCATTATGAGAGCAGCGAGTCCTTTTTATTTACTGTGTGTGATGTCGTAGTGCAAAGTGTACATGCAGTTGTGTCACAGCTGGGCTGCACTGCTTGCTTATCCTTTCCAGTTTTTCAGAAACTATTTCTATGCGCTAAAATTATTCGGCCCTCATTTGAAAAAAATGTATAATTAAACTGTACATCCTACCTTAGCCTATAAGTCTAAGCCTACGCCACCTGTGCCCCAAACTGATTTCACGTCTGGTAACGAACCTAAACAAACAGATGTTTGTAACATGATACATAAGCACATGTACCATGACCAAGGTATCCTGTACTTGACCAGGGCATAAGTACTCGACCATGGCTACTCTATTTCGGGTCGCCGGTTTCGACTGGACTGGCTGAAAGATTAGTGGCTGGTCATGAAGTCGATGGATCCGGTGGTCGAAACGAAATGGACGACTGATTGATTGTGCGAAACGAAACCAGCCAATGACAAAGCACTTTGACCATGTGCAGAGTGTCAGGATGACGAAAAACTTAGATGAATCATGAATCATAACGAACTTGAAAAAAATATGGATTTTTCGTTTGCTTGGTAAACATTGATCATCTTTTTACTGCCGTTTAAAAAGCGGAAGGCAAATGCATAAAAAATAATTCTTATAAAAATGGCACATCCTGTACCTTTATTTATGATGAAAGTATGAAAATCATTCCCGGCTGTTTTATTGGATAATCACATAACCATGTGCCGTTCGCTCGTGTCTATCTACCATTGGCGGACGAGCCAAACCCCCCAAAGGGAGGGGAATCTTTCCAAAAAGGGTGGAGTCGGCAAAAATTAAGCCTTTTTACCTACCCCTTAAGGAACAAACTCTACTTTTTAGAACCGTCAAAGAGGGGGGAATTCCACTTTTCCCATCCCTTCTCGTCTAACCACTGTATGGACGTGGTCACTGAACCTGGCAGTTACGGTATTTATACCACTGGCACAGTTAACATCCTGGACGTAATAATGGTCACATAAAGTTACCAATCCTCAAATGGAATAAAATCATCTCATCTAAATAGTTTACTCAGCCGCCATTGAAAAAATCCAGTCAAGATATGCAGTTTGGTGATCCGGGCTTGAAGTTGGTTCGATTTCCGTAGGGTCCTGATCGTTTGTCAATGAAATCCGGTCATAAATCGGTGGTTGACTGACATGTTTTGCGGTCAATGACCGGGTAATTTACATGAAACCATTCAAACGTTTGACATCACAGACAAAAAGTACCGCTATCTGGGCGTAGTCCACTTATGAGAGAAAATATTGCAGCATTCTAAGTTTCATGTTCCTGTAGAGTTTCTTCAAGTCTTTAAGCAAAAAGTTTTTATAAAATACAGTATGTACCTTTTTGAGTACTGTATAAGTTATCGATATTTTTGTCAGTTGGTATGGAAGTCAGTTCTGTATAAGTTATCGATATTTTTGTCAGTTGGTATGGAAGTCAGTTCTGTATAAGTTATCGATATTTTTGTCAGTTGGTATGGAAGTCAGTTCTGTTAATTTTTCATTGACTCACTCACTCACTCACTCACTCACTCACTCACTCACTCACTCACTCACTCACTCACTCACTCACTCACTCACTCACTCACTCACTCACTCACTCACTCACTCACTCACTCACTCACTCACTCACTCACTCACTCACTCACTCACTCACTCACTCACTCACTCACTCACTCACTCACTCACTCACTCACTCACTCACTCACTCACTCACTCACTCACTCACTCACTCACTCACTCACTCACTCACTCACTCACTCACTCACTCACTCACTCACTCACTCACTCACTCACTCACTCACTCACTCACTCACTCACTCACTCACTCACTCACTCACTCACTCACTCACTCACTCACTCACTCACTCACTCACTCACTCACTCACTCACTCACTCACTCACTCACTCACTCACTCACTCACTCACTCACTCACTCACTCACTCACTCACTCACTCACTCACTCACTCACTCACTCACTCACTCACTCACTCACTCACTCACTCACTCACTCACTCACTCACTCACTCACTCACTCACTCACTCACTCACTCACTCACTCACTCACTCACTCACTCACTCACTCACTCACTCACTCCACTCACTCACACACTCACTCACTTTCTCACTCACTCACTCACTCACTCACTCACCCACTCACTCACTCACTCGCTCACTCACGCACTCACCGTTCTATCACGTTTCTAAATTGGCTTCCAACAGCCGCAGCCACTTGTGAGAATGGCGACACTTTTCAGAACGTCCGCGACCACTTTGTCGAAATCCCTAGAGAGAACAAAGAAACAACATGCGCAATTTGAATAGTCAGCCGGTACGTTTGATAGCCAGTAAGTTAGTCAAATGGACAGTCAGTTAACAGATAATACAAACATTCCGTTCATCCATAAGTTAGCCAGCCAGTTAAAAAAGTTATCATTTTTCAGTCCCCGCACTTTAGTTTTTGACGTACACCGTATTTTTATCAGTCGACCTACAGTACGTACTGTACATATGCCTATTTTTAGTTATGGATTACATACTTCGTTCAATGAACATCATTGTTTAATGAAATGTGAAGTCGTCTTCCATTGTTGAAGCCAGACAGATGGAGGGATGTGACAGACAAACAGACTGGGTGTCCCACTCAAGTACAGTCAGGGTGCATCAAACAGCCATCACGTTTTAATGGTCACTGTAAAAGTTGTAGACGAGCTAAGATATTGTGGTACAGCAAGTTTGATAACGCATGCCTACAAAAGTATGTAAAATTCCCAGGGTCAAATGTGCGTATGTAGCAGAAACAAACCATCAAAAAAACCGAGCGAGTTCCAGAATGTCTTTTGATCAACACTTTTTCACTGGTATGTTTCCGTGCGAAGCAACTTTTTTACGTCTCTAAACTTTCGAGCAAATTTCCATATGTAGAATAATGTTAAACATTTCTATAGAAGTCAGGTTTATAAAAATAGATTTTTTTGCTATAAAAAACATTTTTACTTCATCCTGTACATATAAGATGTTCTCTACGGCTGATGCAAAACCAGGAAGAGAGACACTTTAAAAAAACTCTCTTGGGTTTACCGAGGAAGCAGGTCCAATTTCAGCGACAAAGTGCTTCAGATAGAACGCCGCTGAAAACATGCGTTATTTGGTTTAACTTGAGTCAGAATGTATGACAGTCAGTCAGTCTGTCAGTCAGTCAGTCAGTCAGTCAGTCAGTCAGTCAGTCAGTCAGTCAGTCAGTCAGTCAGTCAGTCAGTCAGTCAGTCAGTCAGTCAGTCAGTCAGTCAGTCAGTCAGTCAGTCAGTCAGTCAGTCAGTCAGTCAGTCAGTCAGTCAGTCAGTCAGTCAGTCAGTCAGTCAGTCAGTCTGTCAGTCTTTCAATCGGTTAGTCAATTAGTTAGTTAGTCATTCAATCAGTCTGCCAGTCAGGCAGTCGATCAGTCAGTAAGTCTGTTAGTCAGTCATTCCGTCAGTGCGTCAGTCAGTCAGTCTTTCAGTCAGTCGGTCAGTCAGTCAGTCGTTCGCACATGTGCATAAATGAATCAAGTAGTCACTCAGTCAAACATTGAAGCCATCTTATTAAACCGTTTAGCTTACACAGATGTTAGAAAGTCTTGTTTTTTTGTTAGTTGTCAAAAAGGTTATTCTACATATTACATCTGCATGCATGGGAATGTAACAAACTAAGGTTGATTTGACTAGACTTTTACTAGTCATATTCACTGTCTGTTGAAGAGTAATTTTTTAGTTTAATCCATACTACTGGAACTTAACGTATCAGGTCCAAATAGAGCTACGAGTTTTTTCCAACAAAATGAATAGTTACGAATAAATGTGGCGAAGGAGCGCCGCGACTGACTGCTACCCTCCCAGATTGGGAATTTGCCCATTAGGATGTAAGTTGAAACTTGCTTTTATCATACACTGGAACGTGAATGATCTTGTAGCATCAGACATCAGTGGTTGTCGTTACCACGTCATTTAACGATAGGTTGCCTGCCATGCAGATTTAATTTTCTTACTGACTTATTTACGATGTGAAACCGGAAGGCTAAATCAGAATTATCAAAAGTGGCTGTCGTTGGGCAAACAATTGGCCAGAGCTTAGCCGCATCCGCCCATAATTTGAAATTACTAAGAAGGTCTGTAAGCTGTGGAACGTGAACATAATATCACAATCTACTCCAATGGCTGTCGTTGGACAATCGATTGACCAGAGCTTCGCCGCATCCGCTCAAAATCCTAACAGTACAAAAGGGTCAATCAGTCAGTCAGTCAGTCAGTCAGTCAGTCAGTCATTCAGTCAGTCAGTCAGTAAGTCATTCAGTCAGTCAGTCAGTCAGTCAGTCAGTCAGTCAGTCAGCCAATTAGTCAGTGAGTAATTCGCTCAAGTTCATAAATTGATCAGGTATTCATATTCAGTCAAATATTGCGGCCATCAGTACAACCGTTTAGTTTACACATGTGTTAGAAAAATTTGCTGTTTTGCAACTCGTTGTCAAAAAAAGTCTTTCTGCATATTACATGTGCATGCACAGCATGTAACAATAACAACCTATGTAAGGTTGAATTAACTAGACTTGTAAAAAATATATTGCCTGTTAAATATTCATTCTTTAGTTAAGTGCATAGTACAGAATTTTCACGTATCAAATCCCAACCGAGTCTTACAGTTTATTTTATAACAAAATATTTTTAAATGTTAATTCTAACGAAGGAGCGGAGCGACTGACTGCTACCCTTCTACATCGGGCATTCGCCCATTAGGATGTAAAATGAAACTTGCTTTTATCATACACTGCACACACTGGAACGTGAATGATATTGTAACATCAGACATCAGTGGTTGTCGTTGCCCCGTTATTTGACAATAGGTTCCCCTCTCTACAGATTTCTCTTTCCTAGTGATTTATCAACGAAGTGAAACGTGACTGTTAAATCAGAACGTCCAATCAGTGGCTGTCGTTGGGCAATTAATTGGCCAGAGCTTCGCCGCATCCGCCCATAATTTGAAATTACAAAGAACTTCAATGAGCTGTGAAACATGAACTTAATATCACAATCTACTCCAATGGCTGTCGTTGGGCAATCGATTGACCAGAGCTTCGCCGCATCCGCTCATAATCCTAAATTTACAAAAAGGTCACTCAGCTGTGAAACGTGACTTTAATATCAGCACCTCCTCCAATGGTTGTCGTTGGGCATTCGATTGAGTAGAGCTTCGCCGCATCCGCTCAGTAGACTAAATTCTGTAGAAACTCTTGAGATAGTGAAACGTGAACGAAATCCTGGAAACTCCGATAAGTGTCGTTTGGTATAAATTCCGGCTGAGTTCTGCGCATAATTCGTCAGTCAATGAATCAGTCAGTAAGTCACGCTGTGGTGTTTGAATGTATCAGTCATTACGGCAGTTAGTCAGTCAGTAAGTCAGTCAATAGTCAGACAGTCAGTCAGTCAGTCAGTCAGTCAGTCAGTCAGTCAGTCAGTCAGTCAGTCAGTCAGTCAGTCAGTCATTCAGTCAGTCACTCATTACCTAGCAGAATCTCCATACCATACCCTTTTTCTTATTTTGCAGTTCCGAGCTTGAAACTCAGGCTTAGGTTTAGGAATGAGCTTCGGCTCAGTATTAGGCTTAGGCTTAGGCATATGACGACAAGCAACTAAAAATGCCCTGGAGGCATGGGGAGTACCGAATATGGTTCGATCCTGGCAAGTCCAATCGTGAAAAAGTAACAGACAAGAATGTTTTATTCTCATATTTTAGATAGTCTGATCGTGAAAAAGCAGGAAATAAGATTTTCGATGAATCACGAAAAAGCTTGTACTTCATTAAGTCAAGAATCAAACCAAGTTACACAAAGCATATCTGGGACTTTTCATGAGTGGCGTGTTAATCATTAGAAATAAGATTTATTTTCAATGAAAATGCTGGAACTCAGTAAAAACATATCTTACAAATAATCCATTGCTTTTCTATATAAAAATATATAAAAATAAAAAAGTTCGTGGCAAACTGGTCATACAAACAGAAGAAAATATATATGCTATGAACTTGCTATACGAAATACAGAGTAGTTCGTTTTCACCAAAAGTCCCAAATATGTTTCGTGTAATTTGCTTGATTCTTGATTTAATGAAGTACAAGCTTTTTCGTGATTCATCGAAAATCTTGTTTCCTGCTTTTTCACGATCAGACTATCTAAAATATGAGAATAAAACATTCTTGTCTGTTACTTTTTCACGATTGGACTTGCCAGGATCGAACCATATTCGGTACTCCCCATGCCTCCAGGGCATTTTTAGTTGCTTGTCTTTTACTTTTTTATGTGTGAACAAATCACATGTAGATTATGTGAAAAGGTCTCAGATCTTAAAAAATGTAGATTTTCAAATATTGGATTACCGAAAAAAACCTTAAAAAAAACAGGGATCGTTCGGAGCCCCTTAAATTTTTTAAACATAGTAGTAGTCATTACGTAATTGACAGAATGAGGTAAAAAACGTGCCTGAATTAGTAATACAGTGAATGAAAAGCTGCTTCACGTTATATAAAATAGACTGTTGAGATTTTAGAACAGTATTTAATATCAAAAAGGAAACAAATTAACATTTTCTTTGTTATTAATTTTTAGAGGTATTGAACCCAGAACCACCCGTTTAATATGCAAACCCACTATCCACTAAGACTACCTTGTCCAAAAATATTATTTAAATTCGCTCCCATCATCAAACATAGTTTCCAATCATAAATTTATCATCACGTCTAGCGTGAAAAAAACTTCAAAACCTGACTAGTATTTGTTTGAAGCCGAGTTAAATCAACTGACGCCATATACCCTGTGACTGTTTAAAAAAATATTCATTTTAAAGACCACTTAAAATACGATGTTTGTTGTGTTTTAATTTTAATGGGCCAAAACTGAAAATAACAAAAAAAAATTACTTTCAAAAAAAATTTTTTAATTTTTAATTTTTGTTGTTTTTGACAGATCATAACAATTTATTTGAAGGTTCTGATTAAATTTGAAAACCATCGTTTATATGAAATTTATTCCCTCTAAACAGTCTGTTAAAATCAAATTTGTCATGTCTCTGTATAAATAATTAATTTGGAATCCAATGTGGCTGCAACAGCGTGATTGAGTAAACTTAAATTTCTGTCGTTTTTAGCGGCCCTAATTTTTTTTAAAGAAGGCCGAGCGAATCATCTTTTCTGTAGTGAATAGAACTTCAGTCGTTCTAAACATTTTATCAATACGAAGGGCTCCAATATTTTAAACCTGTCATTGAGTTTCGAATGGGCAAAAATCGTCAACAAGACCAAAATTTTCAATTATCTGTTTTTCGGATTTTTAAGAAAATTCGATGAGTTTATCGAAAAATGCTTCGAAGAGAGGTCGTATTGAAATTTGATTTTACATATAATAGGCTAGTTTTTCTATCCATTCGATGAGTTTATCACGTGTAATAGAGCTTTTGTGAAATTTTTCGCTAGTTTTGCCTCTTACATAACCCAATGCGTTTTTTGTGTCTTTCAATGATTTGCTGAAATAAATAGCGGATCCAATTTCCACATGTGTGATACACATTCAGTTGAAATTTCAGTTTGATCTGACAACCCTGTCGCTCATACAACGATTCTTTCTTCATTTTGCCTGCGATTTTTGACATTTTTTTTATAAAATCATCTAAAAATAGTGCAAAACTTATTCCGATCTGCGGGACAGTTTGATAATCGTTTTCTACGCTGAAAGTTGACCTATGTACCAATTTTCAGCTCTACAGGTCTTACCCAGTTTCCATACACCAAAAGTGGGGAGGAAAAAAAACGGAAAATCGCAATTTCATCATTTTCGGACCTGAAAAATGAAAATTCATCCCTACCGGGTTAAAAATAGCCAAGCAGATGTAGAATCGCACGAGAAAACCGATGGAACAGACTAGAAGTCGATACGAGGAGGCTAGATCGAGATATTCGCAAAAAAGCTTATCTTAATCGAACCATATTAAGGGTTCGGCCGACCCTTGATAAGGGTTCGGCCGACCCTTGATTTGGAAAACTTGAAGGTAAAAAAAGGGTAGCTTATGGAAATCTGCGTCAGTCAGTCAGTCAGCCAATTAGTCAGTGAGTAATTCGCTCAAGTTCATAAATTGATCAGGTATTCATATTCAGTCAAATATTGAGGCCATCTGTACAACCGTTTAGTTTACACATGTGTTAGAAAAATTTGCTGTTTTGCAACTCGTTGTCAAAAAAAGTCTTTCTGCATATTACATGTGCATGCACAGCATGTAACAATAACAACCTATGTAAGGTTGAATTAACTAGACTTGTAAAAAATATATTGCCTGTTAAATATTCATTCTTTAGTTAAGTGCATAGTACAGAATTTTCACGTATCAAATCCCAACCGAGTCTTACAGTTTATTTTATAACAAAATAATTTTAAATGTTAATTCTAACGAAGGAGCGGAGCGACTGACTGCTACCCTTCTACATTGGGCATTCACCCATTAGGATGTAAAATGAAACTTGCTTTTATCATACACTGCACACACTGGAACGTGAATGATATTGTAACATCAGACATTAGTGGTTGTCGTTGCCCCGTTATTTGACTATAGGTTCCCCTCTCTACAGATTTCTCTTTCCTAGCAATTTATCAACGAAGTGAAACGTGACTGTTAAATCAGAACGTCCAATCAGTGGCTGTCGTTGGGCAAACAATTGGCCAGAGCTTCGCCGCATCCGCCCATAATTTGAAATTACAAAGAACTTCAATGAGCTGTGAAACATGAACTTAATATCACAATCTACTCCAATGGCTGTCGTTGGGCAATCGATTGACTAGAGCTTCGCCGCATCCGCTCATAATCTTAAATTTACAAAAAGGTCACTCAGCTGTGAAACGTGAATTTAATATCAGCACCTCCTCCAATGGTTGTCGTTGGGCAATCGATTGAGTAGAGCTTCGCCGCATCCGCTCAGTAGACTAAAATCTGTAGAAAGTCTTGAGATAGTGAAACGTGAACGAAGTCCTGGAAACTCCGATAAGTGTCGTTTGGTATAAAATCCGGCTGAGTTCTGCGCATAATTCGTCAGTCAATGAATCAGTCAGTAAGTCACGCTGTGGTGTGTGAATCTATCAGTCATTACGGCAGTTAGTCAGTCAGTAAGTCACCATGTGAATGTGATGTGTCAATGTGTCAGTTACTTCGTCATTCAGTCAGTCAGTCAGTCGGTCAGTCAGTAAGTCAGTCAGTCAGTCAGTCAGTCAGTCAGTCAGTCAGTCAGTCAGTCAGTCAGTCAGTCAGTCAGTCAGTCAGTCAGTCAGTCAGTCAGTCAGTCAGTCAGTCAGTCAGTCAGTCAGTCAGTCAGTCAGTCAGTCAGTCAGTCAGTCAGTCAGTCAGTCAGTCAGTCAGTCAGTCAGTCAGTCAGTCAGTCAGTCAGTCAGTCGGTTAGTCATACTGTCGACCAGTCAGTTAGTCTGTTAGTCAGTTAGTCGGTCAGTCAGTCAGTCAGTCAGTCAGTCAGTCAGTCAGTCAGTCAGTCAGTCAGTCAGTCAGTCAGTCAGTCAGTCAGTCAGTCAGTCAGTCAGTCAGTCAGTCAGTCAGTCAGTCAGTCAGTCAGTCAGTCAGTCAGTCAGTCAGTCAGTCAGTCAGTCAGTCAGTCAGTCAGTCAGTCAGTCAGTCAGTCAGTCAGTCAGTAAGTCAGTCAGTTAGTCAGTTAGTTAGTCAGTCAGTCATTCGCTCAAGTTCTTAAATCGATCAGGTATTCATTCAGTCAAATATTGAGGCCATCAGTACAACCGTTTAGCTTACACGTGTGTTAGAAAGTTTTGCTTTTTTGCAACTCGTTGTAAAAAAAGTCATTCTGCATATTACACCTGCATGCATATCATGTAACAACCTAAGGTTGAATTAACTGGACTTGTACAAAATATATTGCCTGTTAAATAGTCATTCTTCAGTTAAGCGCATAGTACAGAATTTTCACGTATCAAATCCCAATCGAGTCTTACAGTTTATTTTATGACAAAATAATTTTAAATGTTAATTCGAACGAAGGAGCGCAACGACTGTCTGCTACGCTCCCACATTGGCCATTTACCCATTAGGATGTAAAATGAAACTTGCTTTTACACTGCAACCACTGGAACGTGAATGATACTGTAACATCAGACATCAGTGGTTGTCGTTGCCCCGTTATTTGACTATAGGTTCCCCTCTCTACATATTTCCCTTTCCTAGTTATTTATCAACGAAGTGAAACGAGACTATTAAATCAGAACGTCCAATCAGTGGCTGTCGTTGGGCAAACATTTGGCCAGAGCTTCGCCGCATCCGCCCACAATTTGAAATAACTTATTAGGTCAATAAGCTGTGAAACGTGAACCTAATATTACAATCTACTCTAATGGCTGTCGTTGGGCAATCGATTTACCAGAGCTTCGCCGCATCCGCTCATCTATCTACAAGCAACTAAAATGCCCTGAAGGCATGGTGAGTAACGAATATGGTTCGATCCTGGCAAGTCCAATCGTGAAAAAGTAAGAGACAAGAAAGTTTTATTCTTATATTTTAGATAGTCTGATCGTGAAAAAGCAGGAAACAAGATTTGCGATGAATCACGAAAAAGCTTGTACTTCTTTAAATCAAGAATCAAACCAAATTACACGAAACATATATCTGGGACTTTTCATGAGTGGCGAGGTAATCATTCGAAATACGATTTATTTCTAATGAAAATGCTGGAATTCAGTAAAAACTTATCTTACAAAAAAATTTCATGCTTTTGTATACAAAATTTAAATAAAAAAGGTCGTGGCAGACAGGTCACACAAACAGAAGAAAATATATTTATGCTCGGAACTAGCTAGACGAAATACAGAGGATTTAGTTTTTACCCAAAAGTCCCAAATATGTTTCGTGTAATTTGGTTTGATTCTTGATTTAAAGAAGTACAAGCTTTTTCGTGATTCATCGCAAATCTTGTTTCCTGCTTTTTCACGATCAGACTATCTAAAATATAAGAATAAAACTTTCTTGTCTCTTACTTTTTCACGATTGGACTTGCCAGGATCGAACCATATTCGTTACTCACCATGCCTTCAGGGCATTTTAGTTGCTTGTCTTTAACTTTTTTATGTGTGAACAAATCACATGTAGATTATGTGAAAAATTCTCAGATCTTCAATAAACGTGGATTTTCAAATATTGAATTACAGAAAAAATCGGATCGGATCATCCGCGAAAAGGATCGGATCATCCGCGAGCCCTTTAAATTTTTTCTTATAAAAGTCATTACATAATTGACAGAATTATGTATAAAAGTCCGTGGATTAGTAATACAGTGAACTAAAAGCTGCCTTACGTTATCTAAAATAGACCGTTGAGTTTCTAGAGCAGTAAATAATATAAAAAATGAAACAAGTTAACATTTTCGTTGTAATTGATTTTTAGGGTTTTGAACTCAGAACCACCCGTTTAACATGCAGACCCACTATCCACTTGACTACCTTGACCAAAAATATTATGTAACTGGGTTTCCATCATCAAACATAATTTCCAATCATAAATGTATCAATACATCTAGTGTGAAAGTAACTTCAAAACTTGACTATTATTTGGTTAGCATGGAGTTGAAGCTGACGCTATGTACCATGTGACCCTTGAAAAAATTTCTTTACTTTAAGACTACTTAAAATTTAGTTTTGATGTGTTTTAATGATATTGGTATACGTCTATAAATGACAAATAAAAATTTTACTCTGAAAATTTTTTTGGTCAGTTTTTCATTTTTGCTGTTTTTGACAGATTATAAAAATTTATTTGAAGGTCCTGATTAAGTTTTGAAACCAAAATTTATTTGAAATTCACTCCTTTTGAATATTCTGTTAAAATCAAGTGTCTCCTGTTTCTGTATAAAAAATAATTTGGAATCCAATGTGGTAGCAACAGCGTGAATGAGTGAACTTTATTTTTTACCCGTTTTTGACAGCCCGTAATTTTTTTTGAAGATAGCTGAGCAAATCATATTTTCTGTATTGAATAGAGCTTCAGTCTTTTTAAACATCCTATCAATACGAAGGACTCCAATATTTTAAACTTGACAATATTCTGAGTTTCAAATGGGCAAAAATCGTCAACAAGCTCAACATTTTCAATTAACTGTTTTTCGGGTTTTACAGAAAGTACAATAGGTTTATCAAAAAAGTGGTCGAAGGATGGTCATATTGAAATTTGATTCCGCATCGAATGAGCATTTTGTAAGAATCATTCGTACTTCCATCATACCAAAAAATTTGCTTTTCTGAAAAATGCCCTTTATTTTGTCGCTCACTTACCCCGTGGCCGTTTTTTTCTGTTTCAGTCAATCAACCAGTTGAATAGCGGAATACACTTCTACATATGTCTTACCCACATGGTCAGAAAGATTTCTCATTAGGAACACCCTATCGCTCATACAACGATTCTTTCTCCATTTTGCCTGCGATTTTTGACATTTTTTTCATAAAATCCCCTAAAAATGGTGCAAACATTCATTCGATCTCCGGGACAGTTTAATAATCGTTTTCTACGCTGAAAGTTGACCTATGTACTAATTTTCAGCCCTACAGGTTTTACCCAGTTCCCATACAACGTTTTTGATGAGGAAAAAAAAACGGAAAATCGCATTTTCATCATTTTTGGACCTGAAAAATGAAAATTTATCACTATCGGGTTAAAAATAGCCAGAAAGACGTAAAATCGCACGAGAAAACCGATGAAACAGACTAGAAGTTGATACGATGAGGCTAGATCGAGATACTCGCAAAAAAGCTTATCTTAATCGAACCATATTAAGGGAACGGCCTAGCGGCCGTCCCTTGATATATAAATTTGACAACGAAAACTTATGGGTCAATCTTCCGTCAACTATGTCCAAAGGTTTCAGTTCTGCATGAACAGGCAAAATGCTTGGTAAAATTTGAGTCGCGGATGATCAACCGAAAAACTCATAATTGAAGTTCCATCCTGCATGAAAGTTGTTCCCTAGATTCGATTATTTGCCTTGAATTTTTTAAAAAGTTTATAGAACGGCTGAATAATTTAATTTTGGAAGTTTCCCAATGGTTATCTGCTACCAAAAATTTCTTGAGAGCTTGGTAAAATTCGAGTCGCGGATGAATAACCGGAAAACTCATAATTGAAGGTTCATCCTGCATGAAAGTTGTTCCCTAAATTCGATTATTTACCTTGAATTTTTCAAAAAGTTTATAGAACGGCATAATAATTCAATTTTGGAAATTTCCCAATGGTCATCTGCTACCAAAAATTTCTTGAGAAACTCTCAAGACGGCTCTGAACGCGCTCTATAACACTACTGTCAACTGTGGAACTGATTTTGACAGCAGCGGTATGAGCTTTATATGGTAAGAAATTCTTCTTTTTAGCAACGGTTAAGTAGCGTAGTCATTCAACGCGCCGAGTTAGTTGAAAAGTTCGATTCTTTATTCTCTTCATTTTTATGGTTGTCGTTTAGAGTTTTCTTATGCGAGAAATTTGGATATATTTACATATTTTTTTCACACAATTTGATGGATAACGATGCTGCTATAATTTTTGATGATTGAATCATTCAATCTAATGTTTGTTCGAATATTTATCTTCCATTTGTTTCAATTGAGATGTTTGTGTGGCTGTGCATGGAAGGAAAAATTCCTTCCATTCAGGAACTATTCAGTTTAAACAAACTTGAAATTATGAAAAAAACGTTATGTAACTTTAACGTATTTGAACTATAGTTAACTTATGTAAAAAAACTTTTTTTTATTTTGCTCTTTTCATTCAATGACATAACTGACATATATATCTACTCAAACAACGGGTTCTGCTGAATAGAAAAGGATAATCTACCTCACTGTCCAAATGGAGTAGGTTCAAATATTTATTGATAAACTTAGTTTTAGCGGGCCGGGTAAATCCAACAGAATGCAATTTTTGTTTAAAATTGGGAAACCATGATAAATAATTATTTCCTGTTAATGAGTGAATCATAAGGTGACGTGGAATCCTAAATGGTAAGGTTTTTGATATTTTTCTGTCTGGTGTGCTAAGTGAGAGGTTTAACAAGATAAGATAAAAAAAATATAAATATTCAGCTATGGTATGATTTTGAATGGACCGTTTTATACTTTGCATATTCTACTCAACTTCATAACTAAAAAAAATTAAAACGTATCTATGTACGTACGTACATTCTGTATCCACTCAAACAATTGGTTGTATGGCTGTGCATGGAAGGAGAAATTATCTTACTGTTTAACGTAAGTACATGGTTTCCTTTAATTCGATGATTACTGTAGAACTTGAATCACAGTTACCTGCAACGGGTATACAAAACGTTTCATTTTCGATGAATTAAATTAACACTTCAATGGATGACGCTTGTTTTCTTTGCAATAAAGGGACATTCTTCTCGGTAGCAGTATCAGAGAGAACTATCTTTGAATCACGTTGGGTTGGTCGACGTCTCGGTCACAGAACTAACGTATCTTGAGACATTTCAAACGGGTGGGTAGAATTTTTTCTTTCAAAACAGCAAATAATTAAACGAGATGATTGAATTTTTTTCGGTTTTTTTCTGGTGTGTTAAAAGTTAACTGATATGTTAACACGGCATGAGAATGTTTAATATCTGGGTAACTTTGACGTCTTGACACTGTAGTTAGTTTATACTTGCGTCATTAGTTCAACTACATAATTTACATGTATCTACTCGAACAACGAGTAGTGTTATTGAAACTAAAACGATAATTTATCAAAATGTTTATCGAAAAAATTTGGGTTAACGATTATGAATAAACTAATTATACTGAATGCACTTTGTGCTATTTCAGGGAATCTACTGTACAGCTGAACGTACTTAATAAACCGTCTGAGCTGTTACATAATTGCTAACTGAAAACATCAATCAAAGGTCATGTCAATCCTTTCATAACAGATGAAATATTTTTGCCTTTGCCACGAGTGCAACGGGCTCTAAGGAAAAGATGTTTTTTTTTCATTATTTTCTGCTCAATCGCCGAAACGTGTTCAAAAATACTGAGGTAACAAAAAATACATATTTTAACCAATTAATCTTTGGATAGGGTTGGGTTGGTTCACTGGTTCATCTTCACTTTCAATCATCGGATCCGGTTACGGATAAATATTATCTTCGGACGTTTTAACGGGACGAATGGAGTTATTCGGAATCGGAATGGAAGAGCAATCTTGGGACATGATGGTTGAGTCATTGATCACGATTTTTGTTTGAATATTTATCTCAATATTTATCTCAATTTTATGAGATGTTTCAGGGGATGAGTAAAAAAATATAACAATTCAATTCCTTTGCCTTTTTCATTCAATTACATAACTGACATGTATCTACTCAAACACAGTATTGTGTAGCTGAACAGTACGGAAGAATCTATCTTAATTTTCAAGTGAAGTAGTTTCGAATATTGAATGATATAAAAAATATACGGTTCGGGTAAATGTCACAGAATGCAACTTTTGTCTAAACAGGAAAAACAAGATAAATCAACGGGTTTAGTATATGCATCTCATGATTTCCCGTGAAGCTTCGGTTCCTATAAAACTCGATCATACGTTGCTGGCAACGGGTAATCAACTAGTAATCTTAAATGTACAAAATGGTCAATCAGCTGTGAAACGTGAATTTATTATCAGCACCTCCTCCAATGGCTGTTGTTGGGCATTCGACTGAAAAGGGCTTCGCCGCATTCGCCCATATTTTCAAATTATGTAGGGAGTCTTAAGACGGTGAAACGTGAAAAAAAAATTCAACAACCCCTATGACTGTCGTTTAATTTTCAGTCAGACTGAGCTCTGCGCATAATTCTTCAGTCTTTGCCTCATTTTGAAAGACAGTCAGTCCATCAGTCAGTCAATCATTCAGCCAGTCAGTCAGTCAGTCAGTCAGTCAGTCAGTCAGTCAGTCAGTCAGTCAGTCAGTCAGTCAGTCAGTCAGTCAGTCAGTCAGTCAGTCAGTCAGTCAGTCAGTCAGTCAGTCAGTCAGTCAGTCAGTCAGTCAGTCAGTCAGTCAGTCAGTCAGTCAGTCAGTCAGTCAGTCAGTCAGTCAGTCAGTCAGTCAGTCAGTCAGTCAGTCAGTCAGTCAGTCAGTCAGTCAGTCAGTCAGTCAGTCAGTCAGTCAGTCAGTCATTCAGTCAGTCAGCCCGTTTGATAACCGGTAACTTAGTCCGATGAGCAGTTAGTTAACAAATAAGTCAGCCATTCCGTCAGCCAGAAGATTATTTGGTTTGTCTACATGTCAGTCAGTTAGTTAAAAAGGTATTCAATTTTCAGATACAACGTTTACAGACATTTGTTTTGGCGTTTTTGAAACTTTTTTATCAGCCGACCTACAAATGCCTATTTTGAGTCGTGGATTGTTTTATTCAATGAACAGTCAGTCAGTCGCTCAAGTGTTTTTAAATAAATTAGTCCTCCATTCATTTTGCGCACTTTTTTAGTCTCTAAGATTGACTAGAAAACTTTCCTGTTCTAGAGACATCATCTTTCCTACTATTTTACAGTCAAATTTAATATGCGTGTTAAGAATAAAAAAATTAGAAACTGACTGATTGTTCCCAATCACAATTTTTTCTGCAAATCTTGTGTCAATTGTTGTTTGAAAAAGTTATTCTGCATATTAAATCTGCATAAGATTGTGAAAAACCAACGTTTAGTTCACTAAGTTTGTTTATTTCCTCGAAAAAGGTGTTCTTCAGTTGTGCCCATATTACTGAAAGTTCAGGTATCAGGCCCCAATAGAGTTTTACAGTTTATTTTCAACAAAATAATTATCAAGGTTAATTCGAACGAAGGAGTGCAGCGACTGACTGCTACCCTCCCAGATTGGGCATTCGCCCATTAGGATGTGAGTTGAAAATTGCTTTTATCATACATTGCACACAGTGAAGCGTGAATGATCTTGTAGCATCAGACATCAGTGGTTGTCGTTGCCCCGTTATTTGATGATAGGTTCCCCGCTATAAAGATTCCCGTTTCCTAGTGATTTATTAACGAAGTGAAACGTGAATGCTAAATCAGAACTGCCAATCAGTGGCTGTCGTTGGGCATACGATTGGCCAGAGCTCCGCCGCATCCGCCCATAATTTGAAATTAATAAGAAGGTCAATAAGCTGTGATACGTGAACCTAATATTACCATCTATTCCAATGGCTGTCGTTGGGCATACGATTGGCCAGAGCTCCGCCGCATCCGCCCATAATTTGAAATTAATAAGAAGGTCAATAAGCTGTGATACGTGAACCTAATATTACCATCTACTCCAATGGCTGTCGTTGGGCATAGGATTGGCCAGAGCTTCGCCGCATCCACCCATAAATTCAAATTAATAAGAAGGTCAATAAGCGGTGATACGTGAACCTAATATTACCATCTACTCCAATGGCTGTCGTTGGACATAGGATTGGCCAGAGCTTCGCCGCATCCGCCCATAATTTGAAACTAAGAAGAAGGTTAATAAGCTGTGATACGTGAACCTAATATTACCATCTACTCCAATGGCTGTCGTTGGGCATAGGATTGGCCAGAGCTTCGCCGCATCCGCCCATAATTTCAAATTAATAAGAAGGTCAATAAGCGGTGATACGTGAACCTAATATTACCATCTACTCCAATGGCTGTCGTTGGGCATAGGATTGGCCAGAGCTTCGCCGCATCCGCCCATAATTTGAAACTAAGAAGAAGGTCAATAAGCTGTGATACGTGAACCTAATATTACCAACTACTCCAATGGCTGTCGTTGGGCATAGGATTGGCCAGAGCTTCGCCGCCTCCGCCCATAATTTGAAACAAAGAAGAAGGTCTATAAGCTGTGAAACGTGAACCTAATATCAACATCTACTCCAATGGCTGTCGTTGGGCAATCGATTGACTAGAGCTTCGCCGCATTCGCTCATATTCTTAAATGTACAACAGGGTCAATCAGCTGTGAAACATGAACTTAATATCAGCACCTCCTCCAATGGCTGTCGTTGTGCATTCGACTGAAAAGCGCTTCACCGCATCCGGCCATATTATCAAATTATGTAGGGAGTCTTAAGACGGTGAAACGTGAACAAAATTTCAACAACTCCTATGACTGTCGTTTAATTTTCAGTCAGACTAACCTCTGCGCATAACTCTTCAGTCTTTGCCTCATTTTGAAAGACAGTCAGTCCGTCAGTCAGTCAGTCATTCAGTCAGTCAGTCAGTCAGTCAGTCAGTCAGTCAGTCAGTCAGTCAGTCAGTCAGTCAGTCAGTCAGTCAGTCAGTCAGTCAGTCAGTCATTCAGTCAGACAGTCAGTCAGCCCGTTCGATAACCGGTAACTTAGTCCGATGAACATTCAGTTAACAAATAAGTCAGCCATTCCGTCAGCCAGAAGATTACTTGGTTTGTCTACATGTCAGTCAGTTAGTTAAAAAGGTATTCAATTTTCAGATACAACGTTTACAGACATTTGTTTTTGGCGTTTTTGGAACTTTTTTATCAGCCTACAAATGCCTATTTTGAGTCGTGGATTGTTTTATTCAATGAACAGTCAGTCAGTCACTCAAGTGTTTTTAAATAAATTAGTCCTCCATTCATTTTGCGCACTTTTTTAGTCTCTAAGATTGACTAGAAAACTTTCCTGTTCTAGAGACATCATCTTTCCTACTATTTTACAGTCAAATTTTAATTTGCGTGTTATGAATAAAAAATTTAGAAACTGACTGATTGTTCCCAATCATAATTTTTTTGCAAATCTTGTGTCAATTGTTGTCTGAAAATGTTATTCTGCATATTAAATCTGCATAAGATTGTGAAAAACCAACGTTTAATTCACTAAGTTTGTTTATTTCCTCGAAAATGGTGTTCTTCAGTTGTGCCCATATTACCGAAAGTTCAGGTATTAGGCCCCAATAGAGTTTTACAGTTTTTTTCAACAAAATAATTATCAAGGTTAATTCGAACGAAGGAGTGCAGCGACTGACTGCTACCCTCCCAGATCGGGCATTCGCCCATTAGGATGTAAGATGAAAATTGCTTTTATCATACATTGCACACACTGAAGCGTGAATGATCTTGTAGCATCAGACATCAGTGGTTGTCGTTGCCCCGTTGTTTGATGATAGGTTCCCCGCTATGAAGATTCCCGTTTCATAGTAATTTATTAACGATTGTGAAACTTGAATGCTAAATCAGGACTGCCAATCAGTGGCTGTCGTTGGGCATACGATTGGCCAGAGATTCGCTGCATCCGCCCATAATTTGAAATTAAGAAGAAGGTCAATAAGCTGTGATACGTGAACCTAATATTACCATCTATTCCAATGGCTGTCGTTGGGCATACGATTGGCCAGAGCTTCGCCGCCTTCGCCCATAATTTGAAACTAAGAAGAAGGTCAATAAGCTGTGATACGTGAACCTAATATTACCATCTATTCCAATGGCTGTCGTTGGGCAATTGATTGACCAGAGCTTCGCCGCATCCGCCCATAATTTGAAACTAAGAAGAAGGTCAATAAGCTGTGATACGCGAACCTAATATTACCATCTACTCCAATGGCTGTCGTTGGGCAATCGATTGACCAGAGCTTCGCCGCTTCCGCCCATAATTTGAAACTAAGAAGAAGGTCAATAAGCTGTGAAACATGAACATAGTCTCACCATCTTTTCCAATGGCTGTCGTTGGGCCATCGTTCGAGTAGAGCTTTGCCGCATCCGCTCAGCAGACGAAATTCTGTAGAAAGTCTTGAAATAGGGAAACCTGAACGAATTCCTGGAAACTCCGATAAACGTTTAGTATGTAATCAGGCTGAGTTCTGCGCATCATTCGTCAGTTAATCAGTCGGTCAATAAGTCACGCTGTGATGTGTCAATGTGTCAGTCCTTCCAGCAGTTATTCAGTAAGTTAAAATTGTGACATGTCAATGTGTCAGTTATTTCGTCAGTCAGTCAGTCAGTCAGTCAGTCAGTCAGTCAGTCAGTCAGTCTGTCAGTCAGTCAGTCAGTCAGTCAGTCAGTCAGTCAGTCAGTCAGTCAGTCAGTCAGTCAGTCAGTCAGTCAGTCAGTCAGTCAGTCAGTCAGTCAGTCAGTCAGTCAGTCAGTCAGTCAGTCAGTCAGTCAGTCAGTCAGTCAGTCAGTCAGTCAGTCAGTCAGTCAGTCAGTCAGTCAGTCAGTCAGTCAGTCAGTCAGTCAGTCAGTCAGTCAGTCAGTCAGTCAGTCAGTCAGTCAGTCAGTCAGTCAGTCAGTCAGTCAGTCAGTCAGTCAGTCAGTCAGTCAGTCAGTCAGTCAGTCAGTCAGTCAGTCAGTCAGTCAGTCAGTCAGTCAGTCAGTCAGTCAGTCAGTCAGTCAGTCAGTCAGTCAGTCAGTCAGTCAGTCAGTCAGTCAGTCAGTCAGTCAGTCAGTCTGTCAGTCAGTCAGTCAGTCAGTCAGTCAGTCAGTCAGTCAGTCAGTCAGTCAGTCAGTCAGTCAGTCAGTCAGTCAGTCAGTCAGTCAGTCAGTCAGTCAGTCAGTCAGTCAGTCACATGAACGTTTTCCCGGATCAGCCGTTCTGGGTCCAACTCAATCCCCTTCAGAGACTGTAAAAACAGTTATTGGCCCTCATGACAAACGACTGAAATTGTGTCGCCAGCTCGCCAGTTAACCGTTTTAACTGGATATGACGCAAATTGTTGCCGTTATATCTTCATTCATAGAGTTGGCTTGTAGCCTATCACATTTTCTTCTTTTCCGTTGGTTATTTATACTTTGCCCCTCGTTCATTGTTGGCAAAATTTGGTTATTGCGGACTGTTTTTTTCTCACGTTAGAACTATTCATATTTTGTTTCGTTATCAAATGTGACTGGTATGAATGTGATTTGATGCGGCACATGATACATACATCGCCCGGTAATGAGTCATAAATTGGGTGCGATAGCTATGCTCATACCCCTAACCCACTGGTGGACGAATTAATCTTACAAAGGGATGGGAATTTTCTCAAAGAGGGGGGAATTTGCAGTTTTCACACCATTTTCCCTACACGTTAACAAACAATCTCGACTTTTTACCGCCCCAGAGGGGGAAATCCACTTTTCCCTCCTCTTCTCGTCCGGTAGTGCCCTAACCGAAAAATGATCAACCAGCGCGTTGCTGATGTGTCGTCGAGAAAGATTTGCCACTGAAATATTGGCTAAAAAACACCACATAACCATTAACCAGTCAGCGCGGATCAGTCGAAAAGCTGCAAACTCTGTTCTTTGTCAGTTCTTTCAAATCATGTTTCATTTGTCATTAAAATTATAAAATGAAATCTTTTGTCAGAATCTTGTTAAAGTCTTCTTGTTTTTTCTTTTCAACTACAAAAAATTAGTTTTGCATATTTATCTCCAAACTTTCGCATATTTCATGTGAGTTCGTGTTAAACCGGTGAGAACATAATCTGCATCCGTGTATCACGCTCCCGATTCATCTGTTTTTTTTTCATTTAAATCCTAGCATAATAATTTCACACCAGTAAACATTGATTATCTTACTTACTAATGTTTTCCAATCTGCCACATATTCTGCTAAAACCAACGCTTGTCCGCGTGTTCACTGTTTGTTATAATGCAAACAAACTGATCCTATTATGGACACTAGCGGACGAGAAGGGGAGGGAAAAGTGGAATTTCACTCTCTTCGGCGGTTTCTAAACGTAGAGTTTGTTCTTGTAAAAAGGCCTACATAAGTTCTGTCATTTCCCAATCTTTGGAAAAATTCCGTCCTTTCGGAGGTTGGGGTCGTCCACAAGTGATTATGGACACTTGCACTGGCACATGGTTAGTGGAGGGAGCAGTATATTTGTTTTGCATGTTTTTTTTCTATTTTCGAAAACATCAAAAAAATTTTTTAGTTAAAATGGATTCAAATCAATGTATTACTTCTCTTCTTATAACTTTATTGTCATGAAACGGTTTTGTCCGGTTCTCCAGAGTACGTACCTGTAACCAGCATAAAAGCTTCTCATTAGCTGATGATCAAAGAGAGAAAGGTATTCATCGAGATGATTGAGGTACATATCAAAATTTCATTTTAATTTACTCTAAAACTGGAGGAATATTCCACTTGCTCGAAGCACAAAATGGTTTGGTAACTGGACTAGTCTTGCTGTAGTTATCATCAACACAAGAAGAAGACAGGGGTCTAATAGACTTGGCACCCTCAGATATGTACGATAACGGGCACTCACTTTGATCGGCGGAAATCAAGAAGATAGCCTGTTAAGTGATGAAGCCTTAACCGTAGTGTGATGTAAAACAACTGTGGACACGAGAAGGGAATAAGAAAAATGGAACTGCCCGTTTTCAACGTATAATTATTTCCCGTAGGTGTAGGTAAAAGGGCCTGAAAATTGTCAATTTCCCCTCTTTGAAAGGATTCTCCCACCTTGGGGGTGGGTAGCTCGTCTGCCAGTAGCTGTTGAAAGGCGCACATGTTTCATACTGGCGCACTTATATAGTGGGTGCGGTGCCCAACGCATCGGACACACACTGAATCAAACGATTGAATGCATGATTCAGGTGTTATTCACACTTTCCCATCCGTTGCATAATTTTCCCTCCCGCGTGGGAACTGGATTGAAACGGTGCGCCAAGGGGTGGCCCTGAATCGCATTACTGTACGTTGGGCACCGTGGTATAAACGTGCCCTGGGGTGTCAGTAACTGGATACCACAAAGACCAATACACCGGTACATACATGTTGGTAGAGGTGGCCAAACATTAACACTGGCTATATTTTGATTGGCCAAACATTAACACTGGCTAGATTTTGATTGGGCTCGCAAAGCACGCACCGAAAGCCAGGACAAAATGGTGGAATTGGTGTTGATAACCTTTCAGTTACATGTACTGTATGTATGTATTTTCCGTTTGCGTTTCATCGCTTGCTAGTGGGAACCTGTGTCAAGCTCAAGAGATTATGATGATCATTAGTAACTAACGAACCACAATCGCAGTCTTCGATTCACTGAGGGTCCAGTCGCTTCCAGGTTACATTGAACTGATCAACAATTTGAAATTGTAATTGCAGTCGCGCTATTTTTGGCATAGACTTTCTAAAATGTTCCATGGAGACATAAACTAAACGACTAACTGCAGATGTCTGTTCATAGATGATAAAGTGTTACTGAGGTCCAAAACAATGTGGGTCTTCAATTTTAATTTCTTCGTTAATTCTGAAAACTATACATGTGTCATAACTTGTTAATCAATATATGTACATAACAGTGCTATTATAGATCAACATTAGTACGAACAAATATTTGTTTTCAGGCAGTTAATGCCGACGGAAATAAACGAAACCAATTTCGTAAATGAGCTCGATTGAATGAATGAAACGTTTGAATTTTGGTACGATATTTGAGTAGAACTACGATGTTTTGTTGATTCTGTGGTGGCGCATGTGCTCACTGAAATCGGTCGGAGAGCTGGTTAACAGCAACACTGTTTGATCATGTTAGTGAGTGAGTGAGTGAGTGAGTGAGTGAGTGAGTGAGTGAGTGAGTGAGTGAGTGAGTGAGTGAGTGAGTGAGTGAGTGAGTGAGTGAGTGAGTGAGTGAGTGAGTGAGTGAGTGAGTGAGTGAGTGAGTGAGTGAGTGAGTGAGTGAGTGAGTGAGTGAGTGAGTGAGTGAGTGAGTGAGTGAGTGAGTGAGTGAGTGAGTGAGTGAGTGAGTGAGTGAGTGAGTGAGTGAGTGAGTGAGTGAGTGAGTGAGTGAGTGAGTGGGTGTGTGAGTGAGTGAGTGAGTGAGTGAGTGAGTGAGTGAGTGAGTGAGTGAGTGAGTGAGTGAGTGAGTGAGTGAGTGAGTGAGTGAGTGAGTGAGTGAGTGAGTGAGTGAGTGAGTGAGTGAGTGAGTGAGTGAGTGAGTGAGTGAGTGAGGTAGTGAGTGAGTGAGTGAGTGAGTGAGTGAGTGAGTGAGTGAGTGAGTGAGTGAGTGAGTGAGTGAGTGAGTGAGTGAGTGAGTGAGTGAGTGAGTGAGTGAGTGAGTGAGTGAGTGAGTGAGTGAGTGAGTGAGTGAGTGAGTGAGTGAGTGAGTGAGGTAGTGAGTGAGTAAGTGAGTGAGTGAGTGAGTGAGGTGAGTGAGTGAGTGAGTGAGTGAGTGAGTGAGTGAGTGAGTGTGTATGATTGTATGTAAATCAGTTTCAGTCAATCCTTCGAAAAAAAATGTTTTTAGACAATCGTGTAAGTGAAGTAAACAACGTCATCGCAACGCAATGGCGGCCACGCTAAGTGATGTTGGTTATAGTGAATATACATATATCATGCGTCAATTTCAATCAATTTCTGACAGTTTAGAAAAAAATTATTGAAAAAAATTCAAAACAAAATTAAAGAAAAACTACTTTACGGAAAAGAATGTGATACTTGAACGAGTGTTTTCGAGCCTAAAAATCGAATTCAATTAGTTTGGGATGAATACTAACAGGAGTTTTCTACACCGAACTTTACAATGAGTTTATAAAATTAGTGTATAAAATTAAGTTTTATTTTCAGATATATACGGGTGAATATGATACAAATGATGTTTACATTGCTGGTTAGCTACACATTATCACTTAATCACCGTAAAACGATAACGTTTTTCTAACT
>OZ038447.1:392290-413898 GCA_964036265.1 Daptonema setosum | reverse complement strand
ACTTAGATGAATCATGAATCATTACGAAATTGAAAAAAATATGGAGGTTTCGTTTGCTTGTTAACATTGATCGTCTTTTCACTGACGTTTGGAAAGCGGAGAGCAAATGCATAAAAAATTATTCCTATAAAATGGTACATCCTGTACATTAAATTATGATGAAAGTATGAAAGTCCTTCCCGGCTGTTTTAGTGGATAATCACTGAAACAAGTGCCGTTCGCAAGTGTCTATCCACCAATGGCGGACGAGCCAAAAGTCCCCAAATGAAGGGTAATCTTTCCAAAGAGGGTGGAGTCGGCAAAAATTAGGCCTTTCTACCCACACCTTAAGGAACAAACTCTACTTCTTAGAACCGCCAAAGAGGAAGGAAGTCTACTTTTCCCACCCCTTCTCGTTCGCATGTGTCTATCCACTGTAAGGTCGTGATCACTGTCTGTCAGTTACGGTATTTATACCACTGGCACAATTAACATCATGGACGTAATATTTGTCATATAAAGTTACCAATCCTCAAATGGAATAAAATCATCTCATCTAAATAGTTTACTCAGCCGCCATTGAAAAAATCCAGTCAAGATATGCCGTTTGGTGATCCGGGCTCGAAGTTGGTTCGATTTCCGTAGGGTCCTGCCTGACTCCTGATCGTTTGTCAATGAAATCCGGTCATAAATCGGCGGTTGACTGACATGTTTTGCGGTCAATGACCGGGTAATTTACATGCATCCATTCAAACGTTTGACATCACAGACAAAAAGTACCGCTATCTGGGCGTAGGCCACTTAAGAGAGAAAATATTGCAGCATTCTAAGTTTCATGTTCCTGTAGAGTTTCTTCAAGCCTTTACGCAAAAAGTTTTTATAAAATACAGTATGTACCTTTTTGAGTACTGTATAAGTTATCGATATTTTTGTCAGTTGGTATGGAAGTCAGTTTTGTTAATTTTTCATTGACTCACTCACTCACTCACTCACTCACTCACTCACTCACTCACTCACTCACTCACTCACTCACTCACTCACTCACTCACTCACTCACTCACTCACTCACTCACTCACTCACTCACTCACTCACTCACTCACTCACTCACTCACTCACTCACTCACTCACTCACTCACTCACTCACTCACTCACTCACTCACTCACTCACTCACTCACTCACTCACTCACTCACTCACTCACTCACTCACTCACTCACTCACTCACTCACTCACTCACTCACTCACTCACTCACTCACTCACTCACTCACTCACTCACTCACTCACTCACTCACTCACTCACTCACTCACTCACTCACTCACTCACTCACTCACTCACTCACTCACTCACTCACTCACTCACTCACTCACTCACTCACTCACTCACTCACTCACTCACTCGCTCACTCACTCACTCACTCACTCACTCACTCACTCACTCCCTCACTCACTCACTCACTCACTCACTCACTCACTCACTCACTCAATCACTCACTCACTCACTCACTCACTCACTCACTCACTCACTCACTCACTCACTCACTCACTCACTCACTCACTCGCTCGCTCACTCACTCGCTCGCTCACTCACGCACTCACCGTTCTATCACGTTTCTAAATTGGCTTCCAACAGCCGCAGCCACTTGTGAGAATGGCGACACTTTTCAGAACGTCCGCGACCACTTTGTCGAAATCCCTAGAGAGAACAAAGAAACAACATGCGCAATTTGAATAGTCAGCCGGTACGTTTGATAGCCAGTAAGTTAGTCAAATGGACAGTCAGTTAACAGATAATACAAACATTCCGTTCATCCATAAGTTAGCCAGTCAGTTAAAAAAGTGACCATTTTTCAGTCCCCGCACTTTAGTTTTTGACGTACACCGTATTTTTATCAGTCGACCTACAGTACGTACTGTACATATGCCTATTTTTAGTTATGGATTACATACTTCGTTCAATGAACATCATTGTACAATGAAATGTGAAGCAGTCTTCCATTGTTGATGACAGACAGATGGAGTGATGTGACGGACAGACAGACTGGGTGTCCCACTCAAGTACAGTCAGGGTGCATCAAACAGCCATCACGTTTTAATGGTCACTGTAAAAGTTGTATTCGAGCTAAGATAATGTGGTACATCACGTTTGATAACGCATGCCTACAAAAGTATGTAGCAGGAGCAAACCATTAAAAACGAGCGAGTTTCAAAATTACTTTCGATCAGCACTTTTTCACTGGTATGTTTCCGTGGGAAGCTGCTTTTTTACGTCTCTAAACTTTCTTGAAACTTTTCATATGTAGAATGATGTTAATCCTTTCTATAGTGAAATGAATGATGTTAATCCTTTCCGTTTTTTGTGATAAAAACTTTCTTACTTCATCATGTATAAATAAGATGTTCTCTACGGCTGATGCAAAACCAGGAAGACAGACATTTTAAGGAACTCTCTTGGGTTTACCGAGGAAGCAGGTCCAGTTTCAGCGACAAAGTGCTTGAGATTGAACAGCTCCAAGAACATATGTTATTTGGTTTGACTTGAGTCAGTATGTAAGCCAGTCTGTCAGTCAGTCTGTCAGTCAGTCAGTCAGTCGGTCAGTCAGTCAGTCAGTAAGTCAGTCAGTCAGTCAGTCAGTCTTTTAATCGGTTATTCAATCAGTTAGTTAGTCATTCAATCAGTCTGTCAATCAGGCAGTCAGTCATACAGTCGATCAGTCAGTTAGTCTGTTAGTCAGTCATTCCGTCAGTGCGTCAGTCAGTCAGTTTTTCATTCAGTCGGTCAGTCAGTCAGTCAGTCGTTCGCACATGTGCATAAATGAATCAAGTAGTCACTCAGTCAAGCCATCTTATTGAACCGTTTAGCTTACATAGATGTTAGAAAGTATTGCTTTTTCAGTTTGTTGTCAAAAAGGTTATCCTACATATTACATCTGCATGCATGGGAATGTAACAAACTAAGGTTGATTTGACTAGACTTTTACTAGAAAAAGTCACTGCCTATTGAAGAGTATTTTTTTAGTTCAGCCCATAATACTGGAACTTATCGTATCAGGTCCCAATAGAGCTACAGGTTTCTTTAAAGAAAATAAATAGTTACGAATAAATGTGGCGAAAGAGCGCAGCGACAGACTGCTACCCTCCCAGATTGGGCATTTGCCCATTAGGATGTAAGTGGAAACTTGCTTTTATCATACACTGCACACACTGGAACGTGAATGATCTTGTAGCATCAGACATCAGTAGTTGTCGTTACCCCGTCAATTGATGATAGGTTCTCTGCCATGCAGATCTAATTTCCTTATTTACTTATTTACGATGTGAAACCTGAAGACTAAATAAGAACCATCAAAAAGTGGCTGTCGTTGGGTAATCGATTGGCCAGTGCTTCGCCGCATCCGCCCATAATTTGAAATAACTTATTAGGTCTATTAACTAGGAAACGTGAACCTAATTACACAAACTACTCCAATGGCTGTCGTTGGGCAATCAATTGACCAGAGCTTCGCCGCATCCGCTCATAATCTTAAATGTACAAAAATGTCAGTCAACTGTGAAACGTGAATTTAATATCAGCACCCCCTCCAATGGCTGTCAGTGGGCAATCGATTGAGTAGAGCTTCGCCGCATCCGCTCAGTAGACTAAATTTTGTAGAAAGTCTTGAGATAGTGAAACGTGAACGAAATCCCGGAAACTCCGGTAAGTGTCGTTTGGTACAAAATCCGGCTGAGTTCTGCGCATAATTCGTCAGTCAATGAATCAGTCAGTAAGTCACGCTGTGGTGTGTGATTGTATCAGTCATTCAGTCGGTCAGTCAGTCAGTTAGTCAGTCAGTCAGTCAGTCAGTCAGTCAGTCAGTCAGTCAGTTAGTCATACAGTCGACCAGTCAGTTAGTCTGTTAGTCAGTCAGTCAGTCAGTCAGTCAGTCAGTCAGTCAGTCAGTCAGTCAGTCAGTCAGTCAGTCAGTCAGTCAGTCAGTCAGTCAGTCAGTCAGTCAGTCAGTCAGTCGGTCAGTCAGTCGGTCAGTCAGTCAGTCAGTCTGTCAGTCAGTCAGTCAGTCAGTCAGTCAGTCACATGAACGTTTTCCCGGATCAGCCGTTCTGGGTCCAACTCAATCCCCTTCAGAGACCGTAAAAAACAGTTATTGGCCGTCATGACCAACGACTGAAATTGTGTCGCCAGCTCGCCAGTTAACCGTTTTAACTGGATATGACGCAAATTGTTGCCGTTATATCTTCATTTATAAAAATTGGCTTGTAGCCTGTCTCATTTTTTTCTTTTCCGTTGGTTTTATGTTTTTGTTCCTCGTTCATTGTTGGCAAAATTTGGTTATTGCGGACTGTTTTTTCTCACGTTAGAACTATTCATATTTTATTTCGTTATCAAATGTGACTGGTATGAATGTGATTTAATGCGGCACATGATACATACATCGCCCGGTAATGAGTCATAAATTGGGTGCGATAGCTATGCTCATACCCCTAACCCACTGGTGGACGAATTAATCTCACAAAGGGATGGGAATTTTCTCAAAGAGGGGGGAATTTGCAGTTTTCACACCATTTTCCCTACACGTTAACAAACAATCTCGACTTTTTTACCGCCCCAGAGGGGGAAATCAACTTTTCCCTCCTTTTCTCGTCCGGTAGTGCCCTAACCGAAAAATGATCACCCGGCGTGTGGCTGATGTGTCGTCGAGAAAGATTTGCCACTGAAATATTGGCTATAAAACACCCTATAACCATTAACCAGTCAGCGCGGATCAGTCGAAAAGCCGCAAACTCTGTTCTTAGTCAGTTCTTTCAAATCATGTTTCATTTGTCATTCAACTTTGAAATGAAATATTTGGTCAGAATCTTGTTAAAGTCTACTTGTTCTGTCTTATCAACAACAAAAATGAGTTTTGTATATTTATCTCCAAACTGTCGCATATTTACTCCAAACTTCGTGTTACACCGGTGAGAACATAATCTGCATCCATGTATCACGCTCCCGATTCATCTGTTTTTTTTTTCATTCAAATCCTAGTATAATAATCCCACACCAGTAAACATTGATTATCTTACTTACTAATGTTTTCCAATCTGCCACATATTCTGCATTTCTGCTAAAACCAACGCTTGTCCGCGTGTTCACTGTTTGATATAATGCAAACAAACTGATCCTATTATGGACACTAGCGGACGAGAAGGGGAATGAAAAGTGGAATTTCACCCTCTTCAGCGGTTTCAAAACGTAGAGTTTGTTCTTGTAAAAAGGCCTAAGTTCTGTCATTTCACAATCTTTGGAAAAATTCCCTCCCTTTGGAGGTTGGGGTCGTCCGCCAGTGATTATGGACACTTGCACTGGCACATGGTTAGTGGAGGGAGCAGTATATTTGTTTTGCATGTTTTTTTCTATTTTCGAAAACATCAAAACAATTTTTTTAGTTAAGATGGTTTTAAATCAATGTATTACTTCTCTTCTTATAACTTAATTGTCATGAAACGGTTTTGTCCGGTTCTCCAGAGTACGTACCTGTAACCAGCATAAAAGCTTCTCATTAGCTGATGATCAAAGAGAGAAAGGTACTCACTAAAATGAATGAGGTACATTTATTTGTTTTACTCTAAACCGAATGAAAAATTCCACTTGCTGGAAGCACGAAATGGTTTGGTAACTGGACTAGTCTTGCCGTTGTTATCATCAACACAAGAAGAAGACAGGGGTCTAATAGACTTGACACCCTCAGATATGTACGATAACGGGCATTCACTTTGATCGGAGTAAATCAAGAAGATGGTCTGTTAAGTGATGAAGCCTTAACCGCAGGAGGGTGTTGAACAGCTGAACACGCGAGAAGGGATGGGAAAAATGGAACCGCCCGTTCTTTGGCGTTTTCAACGTAGAATTCTTTTCCGTAGATGTAGGTAAAAGAACCTGAAAATTGTCAATTTCCCCTCTTTGAAAGGATTCCCCCACCTTGGGGGGTGGGGGGTTAGCTCGTCCGCCAGTAGCTGTTGATAAAAAAGCTGTTGAAAGGCGCACATGTTTCATACTGGCGCACATGCTTCATACTGGCGCACTTATGTAGTGGGTGCGGTGCCCAACGCATCGGACACACACTGAATCAAACGATTGAATGCATGATTCAGGAATTATTCACACTTTCCCATTCGTTGCATAATTTTCCCTCCCGCATGAGAACTGGATTGAAACGGTGCGCAACGGGGTTGCCCTGAATCGCATTACTGTACATTGGGCACCGTGGTATAAACGTGCCCTGGGGTGTCAGTAACTCGATACCACAAAGACCAATACACCGGTACATACATGTTGGTAGAGTGGCCAAACATTAACACTGGCTATATTTTGATTGGGCTCGCAAAGAATGAACCGAAAGCCAGGACAAAAGGGTGGAATTGGTAGCGTTATGGCCATTTTATCCATGTAAAATGCCGGGAACCCGGCAGATGCTGGTATAATTTTTTTCCGGCAGACCGTGTGCTAGTGGTCAAGCGGCAGCCTGTGTCAAGTTCAAGAGATTATGATGGTCATTAGTAACTAACGAACCACAATCGCAGTCTTCGATTCACTGAGGGCCCCTTACTATTCCAGTTGCTTTCATGTTACATTGACCTGATCAACAATTTGAAACTGTAATTGCAGTCGCGCTATTTTTGGCATAGACTTTCTAAAATGTTCCATTGAGACATAAACTAAACGACTAATAGCAGATGTCTGTTCATAGATGGAAAAGTGTTACTGAGGTCCAAAACAAGGTGGGTCTTCAAATTTAATTTCTTTATTAACTCTTAAGGCTATACATGTGTCATAACTTGTTGATCAATATATGTACAGGGTGTCCCATTTAAAAGTCCGGATTTTTATTTTGAATAACAATCGCAATTTTTCATCGATTTGAAAAAATTTTGCGCCAGGTTATAGACAATTTCTGGCTATTTTGTTTTATTTTAAATTTTTTTAAATCGAATTCGCAATTCGATTTCTATGAAAAAATTCCCAACATACCCGTTTTTCACGTTTTTGTTCTCAAGTCGGCGGTTTTTAGACGATAGCGTGACCTTAATTATTTTAAAGATTCATAGTTTAAATCATCATTTCAGTTCAATAACGTTTTAAACTTGTTATAATACGGAATACTGATAAATTGTTAGCACTCATCAAAACTAAACAGCTGCTTACTGACAGTAACCACAAAGCACTCAAACTCCGCATCGGCAAGCATGCACTTGCGCAGGGACCGTGGTTTTTCCTTCCTGTGAGAGATTAACTTACCCAGATTGAAAAAATGCTAAATAGCTGTAAAACACGGTGAATTACGATATTTTGCTTTGGAAACCACCACATCATTTCGGTGTTGAGTATGGACAAGCCTGATGTGCAAACTTTCACAAAAGGAAACCCAAGCTCCCTGCGCTAGGCATGCTTGTGGATGCGGAGTTTTAGCAGCATGTTGGTTAGATGATTGTCACCAATTTGATTGTTATCCGTCTTATAACATGTTTTTATCATATTATTCAACTGAAATGATTTCTTAAATTATCAAAATTGATTTTGTAACTCTCACGCTATCGTTTAAGAAGTCACCGACTACAGTGAAAAAACATGAAAAAATGGGGTGTCGGGAATTTTGTCATAAAAATCGATTTGTTAAGTTGTTTTTAGAAAATAAAAAAATAAACAAAATAGCCAAAAATTGTCTATAACTTGGCGCAAATTTTTTTGAAATCGACAGAAAATTACGGTTGTTATTCAAAATAAAAATCCGGACTTTTAAATGGGACACCCGGTACATAACAGTGCTATTATAGATCAACCTTAGTACGAACAAATATTTGTTTTTAGGCAGTTAATGCCGACGGAAATAAACCAAACCAATTTCGTAAATGAGCTCGATTGAATGAATGAAACGTTTGAATTTTGGTACGATATTTGAGTAGAACTACGATGTTTTGTTGATTCTGTGGTGGCGCATGTGCTCACTGAAATTGGTCGGAGAGCTGGTTAACAGCAACAATATTTGATCATGTTAGTGAGTGAGTGAGTGAGTGAGTGAGTGAGTGAGTTAGTGAGTGAGTGAGTGAGTGAGTGAGTGAGTGAGTGAGTGAGTGAGTGAGTGAGTGAGTGAGTGAGTGAGTGAGTGAGTGAGTGAGTGAGTGAGTGAGTGAGTGAGTGAGTGAGTGAGTGAGTGAGTTTCAGTCAATCCTTCGAAAAAAAAGTTTTTAGACAATCGTGTAAGTGAAGTAAACAACGTCATCGCAACGCAATGGCGGCCACGCTAAGTGATGTTGGTTATAATGAATATATATCATGCGTCAATTTTAATCGATTTCTGACAGTTTAAAAAAAATTATAAAAAAAATCCGTCACAAAATTGAAAAAACTATTTTACGGAAAAGAATATAATACTTAAACGAGGGTTTTCGAGTCAAAAAATCGGATTCAATTAGTTTGGGATGAAAACTAAGAGTTCTCTACACCGAACTTTACAATGAGTTTATAAAATTAGTGTATAAAATTAAGTTTTACTTTCAGATATATACGGGTGAATATGATACTAATGATGTTTACATTGCTGGTTAGCTACACATTATTACTTAATCACCGTAAAACGCTAACGTTTCTCTAACTGACGGATACCTAATGTTCCCACAGCAGTAGTAAAAGTCTACAAAGCGGGGATTAAAATGAAGCGCCACCTCATCTTCCAGAACAGAAACTCGTTTCAACCTTGCTTGAGTAAATGCTACCCGAAGTCACCATGAGAAATCAATATTTCACAGTTGTCACACCCTATAAAAAAATACGTATAAATGTACATGGGGTACTCGAATGAGAAAAGGTCCGCAGGAACTAACTTCTTATCACTGGCGGATGAGAAAATGTGGGAAAAGTGGAATTCCCCCCTCTTTGGTGTTTTCAAAAAGAACAATTTGTTCCTTAAGGTGTAGGTAAAACAGCCTGAAAACTGCATTTCCCCTCTCTTTGAGGAAATTCCCCTCCCTTTGGAGGATTAACTCGTCCGCCAGTGCTTCTTATAAATAATTTTACATCAGAGTTACTGGCGGCATTCAAGTTTTACGATGTGGATCACAGCGGTACCATTTCCACGAAAGAGCTGGGATCGCTCGTCAGGTCGCTGGGTCAGAACCCCACCGAATCCGAGCTCCACTCACTCATCAATGAAGCTGACGCCGATAGTTAGAGCGTGAGTGAGTGAGTGAGTGAGTTAGAGAGTGAGTGAGTGAGTGAGTGAGTGAGTGAGTGAGTGAGTGAGTGAGTGAGTGAGTGAGTGAGTGAGTGAGTGAGTGAGTGAGTGAGTGAGTGAGTGAGTGAGTGAGTGAGTGAGTGAGTGAGTGAGTGAGTGAGTGAGTTAGTGAGTGAGTGAGTGAGTGAGTGAGTGAGTGAGTGAGTGAGTGACTGACTGAGTGAGTGAGTGAGTGAGTGAGTGAGTGAGTGAGTGAGTGAGTGAGTGAGTGAGTGAGTGAGTGAGATAGATATTACTTCAGGTAAACGAAATCCTGAAAGATGCAGATAAAGACGGTGATGGGCACATTCAGTTTGAAGGTTGACTAATAAATTTACTTATTTGAAAATAAGCAACCAAAAAGACCCTGAAGGCACAGGGATTAACGAATCTGGTCCAGTCCTAGTCAAGTCCAATCGTGAAAAAGTATGAGACAAGATAATTTTATTCTCATATTTTAAATAATCTGATCGTTAAAGTTAGAAAAATAGCCAGCCAGATGTGGAATCGCACGAGAAAACCGATGAAACAAACTAGAAACTGATACGATGAGGCTAGACTGTCTTACTGACTGAGCGATTGATCGACTGACACATTGACTGATTGACGCTCCTCTCTGACTGGCTCACGTACTAACATACTGACTGACTGACTGACTTACTGACTGACTGACAGACTAACTAACTGACTGACTGACCGACTGACTAACTGACTGACTGATTTATTGACAGACTGATCGTTGCAGAATTCCGTGCCATGCTCAAATGCGCTTCAAAGAATAACGATGAAAACGCACAACAGTCGTAACGTAACGTTGTTAACAAAACATGTCGCATCTCAGAATGTAAACTTTTGTTTTTAAAAGTTCTTGAGAAAGTTTGTCCGGACTAAAAGTTTCATAAAAAAAGCTTTCGAGTTGGTTACAGTCTGACTGACTTTCATTCGCAATGAAATAGGGTATTGAAACTTAATTTGCGATATTTTCAGATGGCTTTGATTATAATATTCACTTTTTGTCCTTTTTCACTTTCGATATGATATGTACAAATACGTACTGTAATTTAGAATGCAATTGACTTATCAGCTATGCAATACAGAGGCATACGAGATTTATTAAGCCTAAGGTATAAATCACCTCTAACCATGTTTCACCGTGGGTATAACTTTCATTTGTATAACTCTTTCTATTTAACTGTTTTCACTATAAATCGCTTTAGATTACAGTTTTGAAAATGTTTGTGTGAACGCTTAGCCGAGTCGGAGTTTCGAATAGTCAGTCAATCAAATAACATGATTATTCAAAGGATTTAACCAGTGGTGTGTCAAATTTTTCATTTTTCATTTCTTGCTGATACCTATTCCCATTAAAAGACAACATCTGAGAAACTTTTTTCTTGACCCGCTTTCACTCTTACCCGAGTCTGGAAGCTGATAATAATCAAATAATAAATGCCTGAAATACATGTTTTTAGTATGTCTATGTATATATACAGGGTGTCCCAGCGAGGTGTAATGATTGAATTTTTTTAATAACTTTCACAGTGTTTTAGATAACGACTTAAAATTTCACAGGTTAATAAAACATTTTTCCGCTAAAACGCTGAATTTTAAAAATTTTGATTTGGTTCAGTATTGCGTGTTTTACGGCCGATCCAGCAACATGCCTGTTTATGTTCTAACGCGACCGCATTTTTGAGATTTTCACCGAAAATAAAAAGTTATACAAAAGACCGAATTTTTGTTTAAATTTGTGTTAAATAGCAGGAAGAGGTATATTTCAAAAGTCAAAGTACACTTTTCATCATATTAATTGCTTTTTCAAATTTTTTTTCACCGGAAATTTTCGCCAATATTTTCTAGAAATTGCGATTCTGTTTTCAATATCCAATAAAAGGTGGAATAATATATCAAATCGAAAACTGTTTCCAGTACTTCAGATTTATGGTATTAGCTATCAGTGTTGCATGTTTCAAGTCATATAGTTGAACTAACAGAAAGTTATTCAATGTTTCATGAGACATTCTTGGCTATAAAGTGTAATTTTAAGGCATGTTGCTGGATCGGCTGTAAAACACGCAATACTGAACCAAATCAAAAATTTTTAAATTCAGCGTATTAGCGGAAAACTGTTTTATTAACTTATAAAATTTTAGGTCGTTATTCAGAACACTGTGAAAGTTATTCAAAAAATTCAATCATTACACCTCGCTGGGACACCCTGTATGTGTATTTGAATGTTTGTTACAGACAACCATTGAGGTCCCATCACAAATCAAAGTGACTATGCCATTATTATATAAACATTCCGACTCCAACCATTCATGTTTACTGAATTTATGTATTTATGAAAACAACGTTTTTATGACAGATTTATGTTTGTTCAATCCAGCATTCAATAAGTGGTCATTCACTGTGCAATGAATAACTCTATGATGTTGGAATGCGACCTGGCTGGCAAGTTGAATTGAACAGTCCAATTTCCAGCCAATCAGCACAATAATCCCATGAATTTGCAATTTTTTCGATTAAACTGACGAATGATTTGTACTCTCGTTGATTCGGTAAGTTTTCCTATAAACTTGTAAACTTGTAAAACCACCCAGATTGAGTAATTCTTTGATGTGTGTCCGCTGATATTCCGTACAGCTTGTTCGAGGTTCTTGTTAACAAAAACTACTTTTTCAGGTCGGTAACACATTTATGCAATGAATTAGGCAAAATTTTCGTATGTTGTCCAAATGTGGTGTGGAAAAAATTGGAGCATCGATACAAAAAGTATTGCGCATTTAAAACTCTGTTCTTATTGAAATAATGGGATTTGAATTCAAACACTTCACTTTGGTCCCCATTCATTCAATAGATTGAAATTGAACGAGGGATATACAGTACTATTATTATCCTACTATTACTATTATACAGTATAGTATGTATGTAAACACGGGACTCATTGTAAACGTACGCTGACAGAAAACATTTACAGTAGGAAACGAGCACGCGTTAGCCTTCAATCATTGTGCTGTTCAGAACCGGTGGTTGAGAGTTGTTTATAGAATATTTTCTGACTAGACAAGGCATCTTGAAATATTGTGGTGGTTAACGGTTTACAAAAAAAATCTTTGAAAGTAACATTTTGAAACCATTATCAAGTACATATATCAATCTCATTTTCTCACAGATGGCAGTTGCTGTTTTTTCTTACAGTCATTCTTCGGAGCTTGGGTGGAGATTTTAGATTTTAGATTGTCTTTGTTTTCTGTGGTCATCATTTTCGGTGGCCCTGGCTTCATCTGAAACATATCAATCGCTCACTCACTCGCTCACTCACTCACTCACTTACTCATCAACTCATTGACTCAATCACTCTCAATCAATCAATCAATCACTCACTCACTCACTTGTCCGGGTTCCACTCTATCTTCTTCGTCTAGAAAACAATCATCGGCCTTTTTGTCATTCGCCGTTGGTTCCATTTTATTCAACTCTTCTGGTTTCGTCGATTTATTTACCTGGATAAATGTTTCTTCCTTACAATTAGCTCAAAAATCTCTCACTCACTCACTCACTCACTCACTCACTCACTCACTCACTCACTCACTCACTCACTCACTCACTCACTCACTCACTCACTCACTCACTCACTCACTCACTCACTCACTCACTCATCCACTCACTCACTCACTCACTCACTCACTCACTCACTCACTCACTCACTCACTCACTCACTCACTCACTCACTCACTCACTCACTCACTCACTCACTCACTCACTCATTCACTCACTCACTCACTCACTCACTCACTCACGCACTAAAGTATAACTCGTTCATCATCTTACTCACTTCAATGGGATCTAAACGGTCTTCTTCATCGAGGAAGCAGTCATCATAAGCAGCCTTCTTGTCAACATCTTTTTTCGTTCCTTTTCCTAGTAATTAGGGAGAAAAAACTATTTACACTTACACACTCGCCTACATATTTACTCACTCACTCACTCACTCACTCACTCACTCACTCACTCACTCACTCACTCACTCACTCACTCACTCACTCACTCACACTTACGGGTTGTGTTTTCTTCTTGCTGCAACATAGTACAACAGTAGGATACAAACATATGATGGAGGCAACGAGCTGTACCATGGTCATAAGTAAACTACATGTGGGCATTCGATCATTTGTCGTATGTTCTAGTATGAATTGCATCTTGTCGTGTATTTGTGGTATTCAATCCTGAAGCGTGTAGAGACACTAGCGGACGAGAAAAAGTGGAATTCCCCTCTCTTTGGTAATTTCAAAAAAGAGAGTTTGTTCCTTAAGGTGTAGGTAAAACAGCCTAATTGCTGCCAATTCCCCCTCTTTGGAACTAGTCCCCTCCCTTTGGAGATTTGGCTCGTCCGCCAGTGTGTAAAGACTTCATGACATACTATAGTCTATAATGAATTACTAATCCAGCGCTATTTTGTCGATGCAATATACGTTTCTTCCATTCTCTCAAGGTATCGAGCAGTAAATGAAGTCAGCGTAAAAGTTGAATGAGCTTTTCTTTTCTATTTGAGATAAAAAAGTTTTGGAATTGTTTTTTTAGAACTCGAAACAGTCAAGAAGCAAGTTTTTGATAGCAGATCGATACCTTAGTCGTTGGCTTCGCTAAATAGTTGCTCGATTACACTGAACCCAATTCGAAACGTCTATTTTAAATGAAGAGGGAGAATATAGTCCTCAATTCTTGTTGAATACGTTCAGTTTAGGTCCGTTTTTTTTCTAAGAAACTAAAACTCATCGACAGATTTGCGCTGGAAAAGTAATTCATTGGCGACTAAAACAACTAACTATGCTGGTAATATAGATGCCAATCACTTGGAAAGGTGCGCTTTTTTGCGGAGATATGTAGTTGAGGTGAGTTGATAACAACAAATTAGTTTTTGGGTCAGTCAGGTGGGGTGTTGAAGATCGATATAAAATGTTTAGAATGAAGGTATAAAGAAACGTCGCCCTTTTTATGTTTTTGACCTTGACCTATATTCAGAATGAACTTATATGACCTAAATCATCTGGAACCTCTAATTACTGCCTGCTACGAATTATTAACATCTAACTGACCTGATTAAAGCACACTCACTTGCCGATCATCATCACCCCTGACCCGGCGACTGATTCATCACTGCAACACTCACTCCTCAACTGCCTGACACCGCCATCTACACCATTCGAATCCAAGTATGTCCCGCATCACGGTGGAAAAAGTCGGTGATGGCACGTTCAACACTTTAGACCGCGGCTTCCATAACTACAAGATCACGAATGGTGGTGATGTCAAGGCGGCCGTCAAGGTCAAGTGCACCGACAACAACATCTTCAAAGTATCGGTGAGTCTGAGTCAATTTTGGGTTGAATCAACACTACTTGACTCACTACCTGATTAAAAAAACTTGACTTCTTGTCAGACTCACAAGCCCAATCATAAACTGACACATAACCCGACTCACAACCCGATTCACCAACTGACTCACAACCCTACTCACCAACTGACTCACAACCCGACTTACAACCCGACTCACAACACGACTCACAACCCGATACATCAACTGACTCAACTCATTTCACCAACTGATTCACAATCCGACTCACAACCCGAATCACAACACGACTCACAACCCGATTCAGCAACTGACTCATAACCCAACGCACAACTTTATTCACCAACTGACTCATAATAACCCAACTCACCAACTGATTCACATCCCGACTCACACCGGATTCAAAATCCGACCCCCACGCAGATGGTGTACGCATTCATCGAGCCCGGGGCCTCAACCTTACTCGAAGTGACGCGTTACCCGGCAGATCAAAAGGTTGATTATCTAGTGGTACAGCACATACCTGCTGGTAATGCCACCGACCCGAAGGATTGCTTCCCGGCTGGTTAGTGAGTGACTGAACCAGTGAGTGACTGAATCAGTGAGTGACTGAATGAGTGAGTGCCTGAACCAGTGAGTGACTGAATCAGTGAGTGACTGAATGAGTGAGTGACTGAATGA
Organism: Daptonema setosum; assembly: GCA_964036265.1. NCBI lineage: Eukaryota > Metazoa > Nematoda > Chromadorea > Monhysterida > Xyalidae > Daptonema > Daptonema setosum. Next base: position 398,636 of record OZ038447.1, on the reverse strand, counting down.
GTGAGTGACTGAACCAGTGAGTGACTGAATGAGTGAGTGACTGAACCAGTGAGTGACTGAATCAGTGAGTGACTGAATGAGTGACTGGGCGAATGAGTGTGAGAGAGTTGAGAGTGAGTAACTAATTGAGTGACTGATTGTTGCAGAAGTGGTGGTGGAAATGCAGGTGGCATATCATCATCATCATCATCATCGCTTTATTGGTCAAATAACAGACTGGATACATGTGAGCACAAAATTAATTGCGATAGATACATGCAACCGAGATGTAATAATAAAAAAAGTAAAAGTTGAGCAGATGGGTTGTGATCAGACGTCAAGTACATTCACAATTTTGGATTTGAGATTAGAAATGGATCGGATAATGTGATTAAAACAATCATCAGTATTAACAAACTTTTTGAATGCCGATTTGGTTAATGTTACGATATTGAAGTCAAGAAGATTGAATGCGGTAATGGATGTGATAAAAGCAGAACATTGAAAGCGGTCACTGATAAATCTGGATGGAATGATAATAGTCAGCGCGTGATTAACACGTGACGAAAATCGAGTGAATTGTTGAGACTTGAAAGTAAGGAAATCGGATGGACAATGACGGTATTTAAAAATGTACGAGTGTATAAGCGTCAGACGACGGGCAAATACGGTACGCCAAATTGGGACGAGGTTTAATGTGTTGAGCATGTCAGAATACAGTAGACTGTAAGAAAAGTTATTGAGTATTAAACGGCAACAAAATTTCTGGACGCGTTCGAGTTTAATGCGGCCGGCTTGAGTTACGGGATAAGCGGATTCAATAGAATAGAGTAAACAGACTTGAATGAGCGATTTATACAGATGAATCATGGTAGATCGGGGTACGGATTTAGAGAAGGAACGGTGAATGTATCCCGCGAATTTCTTCATTTTCGCTGACAGGATAGTGGCGTGGTAATCGTATGACAGTTTGGAATCAATATTAATGCCAAGGTATTTTACATAATCAGAGACAACGAGCGGTGTGTTATTGACATAAAAAACAGGAATTTTCAGTTTGGTATGACTGCCACGAGTAAAAATTTGTTGTTGAGTTTTAGAAGAATTAATGTTGAGAAGTTTATGGGAAGTTATGTGGGTGAATATGGCAGAGATATCCTGTTGTATGTTTTTAAATGATGAAACATTATTGACGTAGTGTATATAGCATAAATCATCAGCGTAGAGACAGAGGAACGAATTAATAGAGAGTTGCAATTTAGTAACGGAATTAATATAGGCGTTGAATAACAGAGGTCCAATAATGCTGCCTTGGGGAATACCGGACGTTACGCGAGTGGAATCAGATAATGTTTCAGAAACGCGCACGGTCTGAGTCCGGTTAGATAGGTAGGAGAGAATAGATTTAAGGAGATAACCGGGCAGATCGTATTCGTTTTGAAGACAAGATATGAGGGAGTTATGGGGAACTTGGTCGAACGCTTTGGAAACATCGAAGTACACGGCAATGACAGATGAACACTTATTTAGACCGGTGGATATAAGAGTATCGAAATAAAAATTTGCATCAACAGTAGAACTCTTAGGACGGAAACCAAACTGTACATCAGATAATTTACGATAAATAAATGGGTTGATTAAGTTAACGAGATGACGTTCAAATATTTTTGTACATGCAGGAAGTATAGAAATAGGTCGATATTGTGAGACTGAGATAGAACAAGGAATTTTTGGAATTGGAAGACAAATTGCAGATTTAAGGGCAGTAGGAAATGTGAATTCACGTAGACAACGATTAAAAAGTGATGTAAAAGCCGGTGCCAGCACCGGACTGCCAAAACGAAGAAAATGTGGTAAGATGTTATCGAAACCTGGTGTTTTATTAAGTGAAAGTTTGTACAGGTGTTCAGTAACAAAGTTAACAGTAAAAAGGGAGTGGGATGGATATGGTGTATCGTCAGATAGAGAAGGGAAAGGAATGTCGTGAGAGTTGAACGAGTGCTTGAAGAATGCAGCCAGCGATTCGGCTTTGGCCTTATCGCTGTGTGCACATTCGCCATGCAAATCTTTCAACGTCTGCACATCACCTTTCCGTTTTCCAGTCATCCGATTGAATGCAGCCCAGAAAGATTTACCATCAGAGATATTAGATAAATGTTCTGCGAAATATGACTTTTTATCAACTTGAACCCTCTTTTTAACCAGTTTACGGAGATTACAATACGATTGATAAAATTTAACTTTGGACGACTTTTTCCAGCGTCTAAACAAGCGGTTTTTCTCCAGAATCAATGTTTTAAGTTCAGATGAGATCCATGGATGAAATGTTCGTTTACCCTTACTCGTGGTCTTCGGAACAGACATGGTCGCGCACGTGATGATGGCTGTAGACAGATAGGCCCAGGCGGCATCCACAGAGTCAGCCGAAGTAACTCCCAACACCAGATTGAGGGACGAAAGCAGCATGATGAATCGGAACCAGTCGGCACGTTTGCACGCCCATGACACCTTGGGAGTTTGCTTGATGACGGGTGCTGGAATGTTCAAAGAGCAGCAAACGACACAGTGCGTTGACTCTAATGGAGCCAGGAGAACAGTTGAGGTGAGATTGACGAAACGAGCAGGTACGAACATGAGGTCAATGAGATTGTTGTTGTGAGTGGGCTGATCGACAGTCATTGACATGTTATAAGTATCACAAATAGACTTTAGCTCACCGTATGTCTGAGATTTAACCTCCTGGTTGAAATCACCTCCTAATATGACTTGACCATGTGGTGTGATGACGGCGAGCATATCGCTGACGGCTTCGTTGAATACGCTGGTCGGACTGACTCTGTGGGTTGGTGAACGATAACCAGTGGCGATGACGACGGGTGCTGATCCGATTTGGCATTGGACGGCCAACAGTTCACAATCAGAATGTTTGTATAGAAATTTAGGAGTGAATGAGGATCGGATGTAGATGATAACACCACCGCCGTGTTCGTTGCGGTCTCGACGAAAGTGTACATAATTGGGAAGTGCAACGTTTTGGATTGATTTATCGGATAATTTTGTTTCTTGTAAACAGATGATGTCCGGGTTGAAGGTTTCAATGTGAGCAACAAATAAATTCCATTTTCCCGTTAATGAATTGATATTAGCAGAATGAACAATAATTGGTTTAGATGAAGACATGGTTCAAATGTGCGTTATTGAATAGGGTGATGTTTCAGAGAGCAAATAAATAGGGTGACAGCATTGGGAAGTAAAAACGTGCACTGAATTTATTTATTTCGGGTGGTTAATTTTTTTTTTTTTGGAAAAAGTCGGTGAAAACATGGTTTGTGGTGCACGGCACGAGCAAGGTTGTACATTTTCTTCTGGAGATACTCAAAGGCCATTATATATACCAGCATTCACCATTAGTCACCAACCTAAGCTAACAACAAAAATATATGATTGATTGCACCCCGTAGCTACTAGTTACTATGTACATACCTGTGGTACCAGTACAAGCTAAACATCACACCTGCAATTCGTGATTCCGTTCTGACATGTCTGATCACGAATCACGATTCAAATAAAAAAAACTGTTTTAAAATGATATCGGTTGAGTGAGAAATGGTCGAGAGATTTTGGTGTTTACTGAATTTAGAGCTCAGTTTCTTAGAATAGTTGCATTTTATGCTTGTTCACCAATCGTTTCATCTATATAGCCAAATAAAAAAATGTGTGTCGCATGTGCAAACATACTGTTTAACGTGTCATATACGTCTGACAGACTTCTATTAGAATCTTTTTTTGAAAAACTATTGGCACACAACATAGCAATTAATAATTAATATGATGAATAATAATACCATACTTTCTTAATTTATTTTTAATTAAACCCAAAAAAACATTTTTATTTGACAAATCCAAAATTAAATTTAGGAATTTTGGATTATAAGTTTTAAAATCGAAAACACGTTTTTTTTCGCAATTTATAAACTATTCCGTCATTAGCCAAAGTTGAAAAAAAATCTGATTCTTTGGATCCGATAGTTTTACGTACCAGATTTTCTAATAATAGCTGTCAGACGTACACTAAACTACACGACATCGGATAGTGGTTGTCGTTAGCTAATCAGCAGAAAGCATGCAACTTTCGTCGGGTTCATTTCTGGTAGAATCACGTCGGACACACCTTTGTGGCTATAACTTTGGCGGACGAGCTAATTTTCTAAAGGGAGGGGAACTTCGTCAGAGGGGGAATTGGCAGTTTTCAGACCATTTAACCTACACTTTAGGGAACAAATGGTTCCCAAATTTAACCGGTCAACTCAAATTTACATCATGTAAATAAGAAAAAAATCATGAAATCGTTATAAAGTTTCCACTTACTTCAGCAGATAACATTGGTTAGGAGACTGAATTGTTGTTGATTGTCCGCCAATTGTTGTTCTTGTGTTTCTCAATGATTAAAAAAGTTCCGCGTATATTGTATATTGGGTTTCGGGATAGCGGGGATTATCCTTTTATTAACATCTCTTTTCGTAGCAATCAAGCATGAAAGAGCGCAGTCACTGGGGGTCGAGCTAATCCTCCAATGGTAGGGGAATTCCATCAAAGAGGGGGAATTGGCAGTTTTAGGGCCATTTTAATTACACCTTGACGTATGTATAAATTCAATTTTTTTGGAATGCCAAAGAGAAGGGAATTTCACTTTTCCCACCCCTTCTCGTCCACTAGTGTACACTGTATATATTCATGGTATATAACCATTTGAGAACGGCACTGACAACTGTTAACCACCGCAGGTTGAAAATGTAAAAGAAAATTTTTATTCAAGTAATTAATTATAATTTTAATTTTAGTTCTAATAATACATTGTGTTCTGTGTTTAATTAAAGTTTTAAACTACAATCGGTCGGGTTCTCTGTGCTCCGTTTTATTCCTCAACAGTCGTTATTTACTTACTGACAAGAACATTTATTAAGACATCATATACATATGTGGCTGCTATATCCGAACCAGCCTCGATACTTGACATGGATCACATAAATCAGTCACATGTTAGCAATGTAGCAACTTGACCACTAGTTCATCAACGAAATTAGGTTTATCGGAGTAATGAACCTGATAATCTGTGGTCATAGTTTCCACAACTTTCAATAAACGTGTAAAACAACATCGACAGACTAAAGCAAATCACGGGTATTATTCTTAGGGTTCGGTTGATTTATACAATCAGGCCTTGAGAAACATAAAATGAACATTCGCAAATCAACCGTTACCTAAAAAGGAGAACCGTTTTATTAGCCACTGATATTTCGATACAAAATCACCGGTTTATATCATGATGTTTCATTGTATTGATTCTACAGGGTGTTCGAGTATTCACTGGCACGACAGAGTGACCGCCACTTCGGGGAATGTACCACCTGAAACGTCACTCAATCAGTCACTGATACATTCACTCACCCAGTCACTTATTCAGTCACTTATTCAGTCACTTACCAAGTCATTCATTCAGTGTCCGATTCAGTCATTCATCAAGTCACTCATTCAGTCACTCATTCAGTCCCTCAATAAGTCACTGACTAACCGGGCGGGAAGCATGCCTTTGGATCGGCAGCCTCACCAGCTGGCACGTGCTGTACGACCAGACGATCCTCCTTGGGTGCTCCGGGCGAACGCTGCACCTCGAGGGGGATCGGGGCTCCGGGCTCGACGAATGCGTACACAACCTGCAAGTGAGTCGGGTTGTGAGTCGGGTTGTGAGTCGGTATTGAGTCGTGTTAAGAGTCGGGTTGTGAGTCGGGTTGTGAGTCGGGTTGTGAGTCAGGTTGTGAGTCGGGTAGTGAATCGGTTGGTGAGTCAGTTGAGTGGGCAAGTGAGTCAGTCGGTGAGTGGGCTGGTGAGTCAGTTGGTGAGTCAAATGGGGAGTCGGTTAGTCAGTCAGACTCACCGATACTTTGAAGATGTTGTTGTCGGAGCACTTGACCTTGACGGCCGCCTTGGCATCGCCACCATTCAGAATCTGATGGCTCGACGTGCCGCCCTCCTGCGTGAACATGGCCGCGGGCGGGTCCACAGTGATGACGGACATACTGGATTCGTGTGTTATACGAGTCGAACGGTGTAGACGGCGGTGTCAGGCAGTTGAGTGCGTGTTGCAGTGATGATCAGTGTCACCGGATCAGGGGTGATGACGATCGGCAAGTGAGTGTGTGTGATGCGAAAGTTAGTGGGTGGATGTGTATGAAGGTGAGTTCTATTTATAGGTTGGTTGGGTGCCCTTAATTGGTGGCAGGTGGTAATTAGAAGGTTCACTTAAGGTCAGTTGAAGTTTAGATGAAAACCCGAGTTGCCAGGCCAAACTAAACTCGATGTTTATTCG
>OZ038447.1:379790-384790 GCA_964036265.1 Daptonema setosum | reverse complement strand
TGAGTGAGTGAGTGAGTGAGTGAGTGAGTGAGTGAGTGAGTGAGTGAGTGAGTGAGTGAGTGAGTGAGTGAGTGAGTGAGTGAGTGAGTGAGTGAGTGAGTGAGTGAGTGAGTGAGTGAGTGAGTGAGTGAGTGAGTGAGTGAGTGAGTGAGTGAGTGAGTGAGTGAGTGAGTGAGTGAGTGCGTGTGTGAGTGAGTGCGTGTGTGAGTCAGTGCGTGTGTGAGTGAGTGAGTGAATGAGTGAGTGAATGACTGAGTGACACAAAAGATTTAGAAATGAGTGACACAAAAAGATAGTTTTCAGATCTGCTGACTGAATTGACAAGCATATTGGAACAGCTGACAGTGTTGTTGGAGCGACTGCGGAGATTCGTGAACTGAAGATCAAAACAACAACAACGATAACGCATAATGATATCGATGTCAAATCTAATTGCAGTCGTAGATATCTTAGATAACTTTGATGCTTTTATTTGTCTTTTTCGGCACATGTTCACTATGTATTGAGACTCACATTTCGTGGTTCTGCGGTTCTTGGTTGAAAAAGTCAACCTTTCGTTATTCTCGAAAAAAATCGAATTTATTATAATCATCCATGTTACCTTTGAGCGAGGACATTCGATTTAAACAAATCAGTGTCAATGTTACAAGTTGCAAGGGACTGAATGAAGGTGGCATCGTATATGTACATATACTTGAATATATGATATCACATGGTTGCTGAAAGTAATATCTTTGTTTATGAGTTGAAGTATGTAAGTAACTAAAAAAACTCGTATATTCAATAATTCGCAACGGTTTTGTTTCATTATCAAGAAACGAAAATCTAACTCAAATAAAACGTTTTTTATGTAAATCAAATTAGGTGACAACGATCGATTCATTAGTTATGGTGAGGTGACTCAATCAGAAAAAAGTATGCTTGTCCTTGAAATTTTCTACCAACAAATATCTAACGTAAATTGTTTTGTTATGCGTAATTGACCCGAAATGTCATTATTTTGTGCAGGATCAAAAAGTTCATCATCAAAGTAGTCTCGATCGCATCCGGGAAGTGCTGAATCAATAATGGCACGGCGCAAGTGCTGTTGTGTTGATAGCGCTGATATTGCAGTGAGTTTATTTTAAGCGGGAGTTATACATACTTTAGCGCACGGCGAACGGTGCACGGAGCACGCGTGACCTGCACCGATTTCGGCGCACGTGCGCAGCGCACCGTTTCTATAAAAGGTGTACTTACGCTCGGAGTGTGATATTTATTGAAAAGAAGACCAAAAATTCGTTTCACTAATTTGTAAAATTCAGGTGAAAAAAATGCTACAATGAGCTATTTCTATATGAAAACATGTTATATCAGTTGCTTTAATAACCTTCCAAACTTATTGTATTAAATTCCAAAAAAAATTAGTTTCCAAATTTTTTTTTGAGACAGCTCACGCATGGAGAAATCATTTTGATTTTCAGCGCACGGAAACAAAACAGGGCAGCCCACGCGCACAGGCGGGCTGGCGTGCTCAGTGCGCGTGGGCCGTAAGTATCATCACGTTGGCGCACCGCACGTCACGCGTTAAGCATAATTCCGGCTTTGCATGGACTGATTTTTATTGTACAAGAACGCTTGCCTTGCTGACGATTTTGCTTCCCTTCGACTCTTATTTTTCCGAAGAATTTTTGACACCAAAGTTCTGATTTTTCATTGCCATTATTTTTTGGATATGTGAAGGACGATCCTTCTTCAATCACAATTTGCTCTTGCTTCTAGATCGCATCATGTTTCATATTGCAATATATAATAATTAATGTAAGGGCGCTATATATTTGTTACCTATACATTGTTATAACGGAGAGCTCGGCAAAAATTAAAGGTGTATACAGTTATGTGTTCAATTAACCATAAACATTTATATATTTAGTTTATAATATCAAGTTGCTAATTTATCCTATCAAATGTATGACTTAATTTATTAATATATACAACAGATGATTTTCTTGTGATTATAATTAATATCATATTATTAATATATCAATTTCTCATATTACATGGTGGTCCAAAAAAAATGCCAACACTTTTGTGCGGAATATCTTGTGACACAGACGTTCGATTGATATGATTTTTTCAGGGATTAACATCAACATATTAACTTAGATAAATTCATAATATCAGAGAGATCGGCCAATCACAGCGGCCGTCACGCCTCATGGCGGGGAAAACTGCGCATGGAGGAAAAACCGAGGTCTACATCACTTGTTGCATGTACTATTATTTTCACTTGTCAGGGTAAACATCAACCTTAGTTGGTTGAGCAAGTAAAGTTGTGATGGATATCAGCGTTTGTACTAAAACATTTTTGATTCTGAAACTTGCTTTTTTTCGTATAAAAAATTTTTTGTTCATAAATTTTTTTGGTAAGGTAAGGCAATAAAATGACTTTTTTGGCCTAACAGAAGAATTTTACATTCTTGAGCAAGTAAATTCTAAATACCACTTCAAATTTACTAAAATTAAAGGTAAGACTTAGAAATATGTTTCTTTCAATTAATAGCTACCTGTCAATTCATGTTTCATTCAAAACGTCTATAAAATGCTTTGTGTCAGCACGCGTATATACGTCGGTTTTCCCTCCACACGCAGTTTTCCACAGAATCAGGCGTGATGGCCGCTGTGATGAACCAATTTCTCTGATATTATAGAGTTCGCTAAGTTAATATGTTGGTGTTAATCCCTGAAAAGCGCAAGGAAATTGGTGGTCTGTGTCAAAAGATATTCACCGCCAAAGGGTTGACATTTTTTTTGGACCACCCTGTATCTATGGTGCTTTCTGTTCGAAAAAATCTTATCTCAACTTTTCTTATTATGTGATTGGGTGATAGATTATTATGTCCGACTATTGTTTCCATTGTTCCCACTGAATGAAAATTTGCAAGAACCCTAAAAAACAAAATTTATAACTGGGGCTGAACAAACGATTGCCATATTATAACCACCAAAAATTAAACTCTTTGTTGGACTAGAATTCGTTCACTAATGATCATATATTTTTCATACTAAAACCTATAAATCAATTTGCAAATTGAAGTATCGCAATTCGAGTGCTTCTACATATGTAGTTACTCAGAAATTTAGGTCCACCATTTTTTTGGCACGTGGTGGTTTTATGTACATAGATACATAAACTACAAAATTGTAGATTTTGTGGTTTTTGCTCCTGTTTCGAATGATATTAAATATTTTTTTCCCACATTCATACATTCATTTGAGATGTTTTCAATATTAAATGTCCCAAATAGGTCTTGAATATTAAATGTAAAGTTTTTTTCCATCTATATTTATAAGGTACTGTGGGAAAATTACTTTATATGTCCAGAGAATTCATTAATTGGCCGATGAAATCAGAGTGAAAAAGGCCTCACATTCATTTGTCATCAGTTAAGCATTCCTTAAATGCAGCAATTAAATAGCATCTCTTTTAATTAAAACAACGACAACAGGTATTATTTTAATATTCATAAAATTACAGGAGCAGTACGAGATCAGTGAATAACAGAAAAAGGTTTCAATAACTCGGTAAATTCTCACTTCGAAACATAATTTTATCTGATAAATCTTCTTAACACGAAGTGAAATAACGTTTTTTGACGAAATCTAATAAAAAGTTGAAGTCTGATAATTTTTAGTGATCTGATGAATCGAATAAATCTTCATAAAGCTCGATGGTATATTCTAATGATGTTCATGTTGGTTGTCTTTGGAGCCGAAATATGCTCCAACGCACATGGAGCCTCCGAGTGCATTCTCCGAAACCTGCTCAACAGGACAGCGTGTTGCCTGGAATGCTCAATCACTCATTCACTCACTAACTCACTAACTCACTAACTAACTCACTCACTCACTCACTCAACCGTTTTAGGCGAGTAAAAATTTGCCATCAAGTAGGTTTCAATGGCCGACCATGCAATCGTGTGCACAACAGCAAAATGAGCAGAATGATAGGAGTTGGATGAGGAAAGCTGTAAGGTTGACTGAATGACAGACTGAATGAGTGACTGGCTGACTGACTGACCGACAGACTAACAGACAAACAGACAGACAAACAGGCAGACAGACAGACAGACAGGCAGGCAGACAGACAGACAGACAAACAGACAGACAGACAGACAGACAGACAGACAGACATACAGACAGACAGACAGACAGACAGACATACAGACAGACAGACAGACAGACAGACAGACAGACAGACAGACAGACAGACAGACAGACAGACAGACAGACAGACAGACAGACAGACAGACAGACAGACAGACAGACAGACAGACAGACAGACAGACAGACAGACAGACAGACAGACAGACAGACAGACAGACAGGCAGGCAGACAGACAGACAGACAGATATACAGACAGACAGACAGACAGACAGACAGACAGACAGACAGACAGACAGACAGACAGACAGACAGACAGACAGACAGACAGACAGACAGACAGACAGACAGACAGACAGACAGACAGACAGACAGACAGACAGACAGACAGACAGACAGACAGAGAGACAGACATACCGACAGACAGACTGAAATACTGCATTTATTGAGTGACTGACTGAATGAAATACTGCATACAAAAGTGACTGACTGACTAATTGAATGACTGAATGAGAACGACTGACAGATTGACTGACTGACTGACTGAGGGACTGACTGACTGACAGACTACTGACTGACTGACAGACAGACTGACTGACTGACTGACTGACTGGCTGACTGGCTGACTGACAATCAGAGCCGGCAGTTGAACGGCCATCATATGAGCAGCGAATACCAGTAAATATGGGCCCGTTAGCTGAGACATCATAACGCCCATGAAGACACACAAAGCGGTGCCGCCAGCTAGGACAGTGAGATGGTAGTCACTGTGTGACCAGCGGGCGTTGTAAAGCAAACCAGCACATACCTGCAAACAATATCAAATTATGTCGGTCAATCAAACCATTTGGTCTTTT